>APFE030546166.1:92478-147875 GCA_000404065.3 Pinus taeda
TCAAGGAAAATACCAATAGGTCAAGGGCCTTAGCATGCCCCACTGCCACCAGAGACATACACACCCCTCAGTGAAATCTATGGACCTACGAGGTCCTGCCAAAACAAGGACCCCTTTATGCACCCAAACTTGCTCGTGTATACCACTCCACACACTAATAGGCTCGACGCGAACACCATTAAACAAAACCTCTAGTCCCGAAGCTCTAGTAATGCCTCCATTTGTCTCTCTAGCATATAGAAAACCACCAAGAGCACTTAGTTCCTCACCACCCAGTGTATAAAACCACAATGCTACTTTTTAAACTAGTGTCCTAAACTTTACTTGTGCTGGGGTGACTGGACCACCACGAAAACCCCCTCAAGCTACTAAAGAAGACAATTTCCCCATAATAACTCCTCACTAAACCAAACCAGCCAAAATTTCCTTCTATCTTGGCAATCTCCCAAATCAAGTCTACAAGGCCAATACCATTGGTGCCATGCTTCAATATATGTCGTTGCCACCACCGCCATTTTTCTACTACGAGTATTAACATTGCTCACTTGCCTTACCATAAACTCACATGATCCTCCATGGTTGAGGGATGTCACACCACCCATTCTTAATTGTCATTGAAGTTAGTGAGATGATCCATCACCTTATTGGGGAACTTTATATCATATTTTTAAATTTGAGAAAAATATTTTAATTATTATAATTTCTTTTTTTCATTAAATATCTGATTATTATTTATTTTTAAATTAAATATATTTTAAATTTAACTCAATCAAACCATTATTTTTATTTATTTATTTTTATGATTTATGTAAAAATAAATTTGTATTTTTATATTATTAAGTTTTAATTGCAAAGAAATTGTTATTAATACATTACGTATTAGTGTCATGGTTTCTTTCCATAACAAAGTGGTCATCTAATAGATATTATAAATTATGCAGACATTACATATGTTTTTCCTTTCCATAACAAAGTGGTGATCTAATATATCGTATAAATTATGCACACATTACATACTATAATTTGTTTTCAAATAGGGTAAGGATGTTGTTTAAACATGTATGTGGCATCATTAACCTGATTATGTGGTGATATTTATAGAGTTTAATTAATTATTCTTTTATTGAAACTTAACTATTAAAATTTTCTCAATTTTTCTCCACTCTTTATATATACATAGAGAGTGTATCAATACTATTAGGGGATTTTAGATGACCTAAAGGATTCACGCATGGTGTCTTTCATTACCAAAAATTTAATATGAATTTAATATGATATGCAATGTTCTTTTATGATATTATATAGGGTGTACAAAGTTAATTGGTCTTCAAAAGAAATATTGATGTTTTAAATATGGGTGATTGTAGGTTAACGATAACCTTTAATTTTAAATAATAATAATTAAATTTTCTAGAGTGATGATTTAAAATAATTTTATAACTAATTGAATATGGTATAAAATATGAAATGTTGGAAATAAATTTAGTTTTAAGAATATGTGTATATAGGTACACTATGTAGAACTTGAGATTTTCTAAGACTTGCATGTTAGTTTTTTTCGAAATATAACACATATAATATTTTTAGACATGTATTGAGAACGCTTTATTGTTGTGAAACTTTCAAAATTTTTAATGTTAATATTGTATGTTTGTTAAAATTTTATGAAATTCATCATCGCCTTGAAATTCTTAGGCTAAGTGTTAATGTTAGTGGATTCTTTTAGGGTTTTAACATAACTAAGTGTTCATTTTAAAATTGCATATTTCAATTTATATTAGAGTATCATTTACTTATTTATATATATAAGAAATAAAAGACATAGTTCAAAATTGTGATATATGCTAAAATAAAAATAAATAAACAATAATAAAAAAAAACAATATTATTTTAAAAAATCACATATTTGGAATTTGCAAAATTGGATCTATGACTGTGTAGTTTCAATGGCAATGTATTTTTGTTAAAGATAATGTGAGAATGGAGATATTCAAAGGAATACAAGTCAGATGTGTATTCATGATATATATCAAGAACAATGTAAATTCATTTTAACTTTGGATCTATTATGCCATGAGAGGCATGAAATCGCTTAAGTACAAACATTTTTCTCAATTTTTGGATTCTAAAAATATGTTTGCATCTCGACAAATATCATACCTATTAGAACATGATAAATCTATAGTTGATTTAAGATGTACATACACTAATTTTGTGTGTGTGTGTGTGTGTGTGTGTGTGTGTGTGTGTGTGTGTGTTGTGAGTGTGTGTATGTATATGTATATGTACATGTGTTTAAAACTCAATATTGAGTATGGAAGGAACTATATATATATATAAGTTGTGGTGAGGGGAAATATTGAGAAAACCATGTAAGACATCAATAGAATCGTATCCATGTTTGTCTCAATATTTTCCCCCACCCCTTATTCACGTTTTCTCAATATTTCTCCTCACCCCCACCATCATATATTGATTTTTTGGTTAGGGGGATTATAGGAGGATAGGGTGGGCTAGGGGGGAATATTGGGAAAATATGAATAGAAATGTGGGTGGGGACAAGGGGGTGAATTACTTAGAAAAACATGCAAAACACAAATATAATTCTATTCATATTTTCCGATTAATTTTCCTCACCCCTACCATCATATATTCATGTTTTGGTTTGTGGGATTATAGGATGATGGGGTGGAATGGGGGGGAATATTGGCAAAAATATGAATAGAAATGTGAGTGGGGACAAGGGGGTGAATTACTTAGAAAAACATGCAAAATAGAAATAAAATTCTATTCATATGTTCTCAATATTTCCCTCCAGGCCAACCCTAGTATATCCATGTTTTGGGATAGTTTTTGGGGGGAATATTGGTCCAAATATGAATTATTTCTACTCGTTTTTTCCCCAATATTACGCCACTCCACCCCAAAAAATAGATATATGAGGGTGCAAGTGGGGGCGAATGTTTGAAAAAACATGAATATGAGGAAATATTGGGAGAACCATGAATTGAAAAATATACTCATGTTTTTCCCAATATTCCCCCTCACTCCCACCTCAAAATATGAATATATGAGGGTGGGGATGGGGTGAAATATTGGGATAAACATGAATAGGGTGGGGGTGAAAGGAAATATTAGGAAAAACATGAATAGGGTGGGGGTGAAGGGAAATATTAGGAAAAACATGAATAGAAATATTTGAGGATAGGGGTGGGGGTTGGGGAAAGCATTGAGGGTGAGGGTGAGGGTGGGGATGGGCAAAAATAATAGGAAAAACATGAATAGAATTCGGCGTGGGGGGAAATAATAGGAAAAAAATGAATAGAATTGGGGGTGGGGGGAAACATTGAGAAAAAACATGAATAGAATCATCTAAGTGTGGGGCTAGGGGCGGGGGGAAATATTGCAAAACATTGAGGGCAGGTATAGGGCGAACATTAGACAAAACATGAATAGAATTCTATTCATGGTTTTCCCAATTTTTCCCACCACCTCCACCCTAATACTTCTATTCATGTTATTCCCAACGTTCCCCCACACCTAGACCTCATGTGGGTGTCGGTGGGGAGAAGAATTCGGTAAAACATGAATAGAATTATGAGGGTAGGGGTGGAGAGAAATAATGGGAAAAACATGAATAGCGTAGGTGTGAAGGGAAATATTGGGAAAAAAATGAAAAGATATATCAAAGGGTTTGGGTAGGTGGAAACAATGGGAAAAAGATGAATAGGATCATTTTAGTGTGGGGGTAGGGGGAAACATTAGGAAAAAAATTAATATAATTCTAATCATGTTTTGTCCAATGTTTTTCCCCACCTCTACCTTAATAATTCTATTCATATTTTTCTCAATGTTTCCCCCCACCTCGACCCTATGAGAGTGGGGGTCAGGAGAAATTGGAAAATCAGGAATAGAATTATGTGGCTCCACCATCACCCTATTGTAGGGTGTCATGAGGGTTTGGGAAAGTAGATACATTGGGTAAAACATGAATAGGGGTGGGACGTAACATTGGGAGAACATGAAAGAATTGGGGCAGGTGGAAACATCAGGAAAAAACATTAATATAATTTTATTCATGTTTTTCCTAATGTTATCCCAATCCCCACCTTCATGAAGGGTGACATGACAGTGGGGGTGCAAGTGGGGGCAAACATTTGGGAAAAGAATGAATACGGATGGGGGGGTGTTATAGACATTTTTGGGCACTTCAAACCTAATCACAAATGTCCATAAACTGAGGGCTCCTAAGTCCCTAAAAGTGTTGCTTCACTGCCTAAAGGAACAAGGCCAACTGATTACATCATCTCCCATAAGTTCTCCACTAAAAACTACTCAGAAATGGTCAAAATTGGACCATACTGAAAACCCAGTGTAGAGGGTGCGATGAATATCACCTTCCCAGTGTACAGGGTGCGATGCATACTGAATGGCCCCTCTGTAGGGTGTGATGGTCGGGAATGGACAAATGGCAGGGACAAAATGCGAGGTGGAAGATCATGGAATCTTCCAAAGCTTCCCCTCTGACAACTTGCCTCTCTGTTTTTCGACACGGATCGAGTAAGAGCCCATTCTCCAAGTGGAATTAGGAACTATCAGAGAGAAGGACATTAATCAAGACCCCAGAAAGATGACCTCACCTCCCTAACAATCATCTATATATGGATCTCATCACAGAGATCCAGAAGCTGGAATCTTGTATCTTGTAGAGAAGTGTTGTTGGTTTTCTGGTGTATATTCATGGTGTTGGGTGATCTAAGATTTACTTGAGGTGAAGAAGGGATTTTTTATGGAGGATGATGCTGGGACAAAACATATGGTTGTAATCCTCTTGCTGCTTTTGATCTTAATAAAGCTATTCAAGTTTTCCTCCATATTCTTGTATGTTTCATTATATATGCATTTGTATGGTTAACGCACATCTGGTCCTGTGTTATTTATGAATATAGACCTTTGTTCTTCGATAGTAGTATGTTTTTGTGATTCCAAAGGTGCTCTTTGAAGCTGGGCAGGCGAAGAAGAAGCGGCAAAGCTCTATCAGGAAGGAGAGGAATCAAACAAGGAAATCAAGCGCAAGACTAAGGTTGGTCTCCTTGGTTCCACTCTTTTCTATTTTCATAAAGGAAAATGAAAGTAGACTTTACCTGTTTGTTTCTAAGATAGCTACCAATCTTAGTGGGAATAACAGTATCCGAGTGGACACTATTCCCGGTAACAAAATGGCGACTCCGTTGGGGAGCAACTAGATTGTTTGTTAGCCTATCTTTGTTTCTTTTATAAACATACAGATGGAGCCTGAAGCCAAGCTAGCTAGCCTTTGAACTGCATTTGTTATACAAATTCAAAGTAGATCAATGCTGCTTCAATCTATCTCTGGGTTTTGTTTATGAATTAAAAAATCGATCTGCAAACATTCTAATTTCCCTAAGTGGTGGCTCTAGTAACCTCCTTATATCAACCCCCGTGATTTACATATACTTAACATCACTTACTCGACCTAAATCCTTGAATTGAATTGCAAATTGTGAGTAAAAACTCATTCAAAGTCTCGCACTCGTACCATCACACCCTGCCTTCAAGGCAGTCGGTATGCATCGCACTTCCCGAGTGATGTAGGTGCGTTACATACTGAATTCATTGTGTGACAGGTGCGATGGTCAGGGAAGGTTAACTTTACCTTCAGACTTTGGTTTTTCCTCACTGTTTTCAATCCTATTCAAGAGTTTTACTGTCTGTGGTCAGTGTATCTCTGTGAAAAACACCTTCTCTTATATTATTCTGCCTCCATAGTGCAAAGAACTATGAGTGTTTTTATGTATTGTGCGCCATTTTCAGTTCTCTTTTGCAAAAAAGTAGCATAGTTGAACTGTCGTTTCTTGATTTGAAAGTGTCGTAGCTGTCGTTTTCAGTTTTAGAGGACAATCCCATTGTTCTTGATAGTCGATTATACAGTTACTCTTGCATATGATTTGAATTATTAGTTTTTAAAGTGTCGAAAAGAAATTTTCATTTCGAAATCGCAAAGTGTCTCTCTTACCTTCAGTTCATTTTGAAAAGAAATTTGTTGAGTATTGTCGCTTTGAAAATAATTCAGATTTGCACTTAGCTTTCTTATCATCATTCATATATTAAGAAGGCTGAAAAAAAATACATGCATGTGCATTTGCATTTAGACTGCTTGGTTTGATTTAGGACGGTGCATTTAGCGTGTGCTCTATTCTCTTTGCTGAAAGATTCTTAACTTTCTTTCCTTAGTAGCTAGGATTTTCATTGCCAAAAGAAGATTAAACGTTTGTTTATCATCTTAGACTGCATTTTAGGAATTGTATACACATCGCATGGTGAACCTGAAAGGAAAATTTTTAAGCAAGATCAACTTAAAATAAATTTAATGAATCTAACAATGCTTTGGAACCTAATGCACAACGTCTAGAGGTCTAGGCTAGAGATGTATTCTGGCGTCGTAAAACCTGGTAACCATTGTTTTCATTGTTGGTTGGGTGATTCCTCCACTTTGAGATGGAAAGTGCCAGTATGGACTTGTTCTCCCACATACCGTCGAGTATATATTAGGAGACCACAATAGGCTGCATCCTTTATCCTTAGGAAGTCGTGTCTGTCGCCCTATCGATCACAATGCAATGAACACAACATTCGGGAAGATTGACTGTCGTACCATAAAAAGTATTCTGTAGTTTTGCGATTGGTTTGGTAATCCCCTCTCCCTAGATCTCCAGAGAAGTCTATTTTGCTCCTTTTCAAACTCCTTAAAAGAAAAGGTCCTTTGAGCACTTTTCACTTTAGGCTCACTAAAAATCAAAGGTGACTAGAGTCATCTTTTGTTTTTTCTCGACTCTTTAAAATTGAAAAAACAAATTGTGTCAAAGCGTCTAAAATTTATTTTAATCAGAATAGCATCACAAATTCCCTCGTTGGTCTTTAGGTTGAGAAAAATGGAGTCTACCAACCAAGGATTTCCCCTTGGAGGAAATCCTAGTCCCTTCTCCTCTTGGGGATATGTTGGTGTGCCCCATATGGCCACATTGTCACTTCCAAGGTTGACAATTGGTTTGCCTGTTTGGCTCTTCTCTACCTCTGTCGTTCAGAATACCGTAATTCCTGAACAATCAAGTCAGCAACTAGATGATATTAAAGTTTCCCACCAACCTTATAATTCGTCTGATTCTCCCTCTCCTCCTTCCTTTTCACTTGATAAAGCCGATAAAGCTAAAAATCAAGTAACTAAGAAGAAGAATAAGCAGAAAGAGAGAAAGGAAAAGAAGAAAAAGGAACCAAAATTGAAAGGGGGCAACCAAGCATCATCTAGCAAAAATCCTCACACCGCACCATCTAAACCTAAATATCCTTGTGTCATTTGCAATGGAAACCACTATCACCGACATTGTCCCTACATCCCTCGGATCTTAAGGGACTGGTCTCCTCATTTGCACAATCCGGTGTTGTAAACCTTTGATGGTAATGTTGAATGCACACCATCAACCAGTGAAAGTGAAGCAGCTAGATAGAAAAGGAATCCCAGATTTCCTTGTAAATTGTGTGAAGTCAATCACACCGTCCATCGTTGTCCCTTCCTTGACGAAGCTAAAAGAGTTTTGGATGATCGTCCTGCTTCACCGCTACGGCTCCCTCCTGGATATAAAAACTCTTGCCAAGTCCACCACTGGTTGAAAATCCGGCTGGCCCGTCATTGTGGTCGGCCGAAGTGTCTATCATTGAAAATGAACCCTCTGAATCCATACCAAACGAAAGTCAAAAGGTCGAGATGGTAGTTGACCTGGTCTTGCCTTCAGAGTGTTCATCTTCGAGTGATACCGTCACTAAAGAGAAAGAGAACAACATTGTTCAAATTATTTTCGTAAACACAGACTCCGATGAACTTGGGGGAAATCCACCCATTCCTTTATCGCAGGAAGGAAGTTCATCAGAGTCATATCCGGCTGTCTACTCGGTCCCACCTCCAAGCAACCTAGTCGTTTCCTTCGACTAGAATCTACTAGGCAGACCCCGTTTACCAGCTAGCGTACCATTACGAATCATTGTACAAGCTTACAGAATGGTCATGGCTGGTACCATCATCGATGAAGGGGCTTCTGTGAGTATCCTTTCCTCAACTGCTTGGAAAGCGCTTGGTTCACCATCGCTTTTGCCTGAAATGAGAAATATGACAGGCTTCGACAAAGGAACCAGTCGATCTTTAGGGATCCTTCCAAATGTGCCCATTACTTTGAGAAGGAAAACCATTCACATGAACATGATGGTAGTTCAAGGACCCTTGGATTATAATCTACTCCTTGGACGCGACTACATTTATTGCATGGGAGCCGTCGTCTCCTCACTCTTTAGAGTAATGTGTTTTCCGCATGAAGGCAGAATGGTCAAGCTCGTAGACCAAATGTCATTCCCCAGTTCATACATCGCAAATAGTCAAATGCCATCCCTAAATGGTCTTTTCATGCAAGGAATGTCTCATCGATCTCCAGTCCGTCCACCTCATGAGCGCGAGTGATTCAGGAGGATGTGTCTGAAACCTAGGGAGCATGCACCCTGGTCTGTTTCGGCAAGAAAACGTTGGGTATAAAGTAGGTTTCCGTGGAGGATATATGACTAGTCTGATAGACCTGTCCTCACAGGAAAATGGGATTAGGATGGAATAAGATACCTTCGTCAAAGTTATGTGAGTGGAGTAACTCTACGCCACTCACCTTTGTCTATTTCAGTAGACATCGCTAAGGAAGCATTTTATCTGCTACGTAGATGGAACTTTCATTGGAACCTGGGAATTTTTCGCTATACCTGGGGGCATGCAAACCTTTTCGCATGCAAGTGAAGAGCGACCATTTATTTTTTAAATTTGTAGGACTTGTAACCCTTTAAACCCGTAAGGCTGGTCGTTTCCTAGCTTGCATAAAGAAAGGATCCAGGACAAAGCTTCAAAAGGTGCAAGCCCCTTAAAAATGGAATCTTGAATGAGACATCCTTATTATACGACTGGCAAGCAGCGTTACCGCAGGGTTCAAGCTCGTTAAAAAATAAACCCGCCACGAGCAGTTTTAGTGCATAGTTCAAGCTCGTTAAAAAATAAACATAAGTCATGAGCAAATGTTTCCCCCAGAGTTTAAGCTCATTAAAAAATGAACCGGCAAATAACCATTGTGAATGCCTTATCGCCAACTTTTGAGCCTTAGTCGTGTTCTCGTCATCACCTCCACTTTGTTTTTAGACGATCATTCACCCCCATATGATTGTTTACCCCTTCGAGGAACATCTGCAAAGAGTGATTCTATTAGCCATCCTTGTGACACTACCATGATTGGAGAATTCCAAACCTTACCTAGAACCAGCTGCTACCCAAAATCATCACTCGTTCCTTGAAAACGAGTCTCCTTTAAGCTCTTTTCAACTGACTCGTAAAATATGAAAATATTGTCGAGCGATTGGCCTCTCCGGCTCGTTAAAGTCATCAGAAGTGCTATCCCTCCTTTATATTTTAATATTTTTGGATTTGATGGATTATTACACAAAAAGGTTGAACACTTGTCTTGTTCGGCTCGTTAAAACTATCGAAAATTCATCCATTTTGTATTATTTTACGCTTTTTCAGACTTAAGGGATTACATGACGAAAAAGAATCGTTGGAGTCTCCTTTCCATTCCTTCCAGACTCTCTAAAATTGAAAGGGACTGAGTTATCTTTGTCGTTAAACTCATTAAAACCGAATAGCGACAAACTGGTCGAAATGGATGAGAACGAGTTTCACTGTCGCTAGGCTCGCTAAAATATAGTGACAGGTTTTCCCGAAGGGCGGATTATAGAACAAGAATATGTTATCCTCCTCAAGCTTGACAAAAATAAAGAGGTACTGGTCAGCAATGACTGGGGAAAATT
Organism: Pinus taeda; assembly: GCA_000404065.3. NCBI lineage: Eukaryota > Viridiplantae > Streptophyta > Pinopsida > Pinales > Pinaceae > Pinus > Pinus taeda. The sequence continues at coordinate 102,385 of APFE030546166.1, forward strand.
GGGAATAAAACTTGAAAAGCTTTATTGGTAGCAAGTCGCTCTTGAACATGACACTTTCCTTCTGCATCCAAGCCGGGTTGGGTTGTTCCGTTCACTGGTCATCACCATTGGTCTATCACACCATCCGTCTTTGGGGTTAATGCTACCAATCCATCGTTAGTGTCATCGATATGTTCAAGAGAATTCATTCAAACAATTCGCTTGTGTCTCACCCACTTCAATACACTCATGCTCCATTCTTTCATGACCGCCACCGTGAACGTTGTATCGTTAGATCATTTTCACCTCCAAAATCATTTTCTTCGTTCCATGTCGTTGATGTGGGATTCATTAAGGCCCTCCTACAATGGGTCACTTCTTGTCAACATCAGCTCATTATCCAAGAAGTCAACCTAGGAACAACCCTTTCAGTACTTTGAAGCGTGCATGCCTCAATGGCAAGTTTCTCACTTTCGGCGACAAGTTTACATTAATGGCCTCTGACCAAGAGATTTTCCGTGGTGTTCGAAACCAAGTCCTTTTTCACACCACACGAATTGTACTATAGTACCTTTAGGTTCATTGTCATTATTGGTGATTCCTCTCGCGCCTGTTAACAACTTACATCATTGGCTGGTAATCAGGCGATGTCTTTCCATGTTCAACTCCAGAACATTTTTCACATGGATCAACTTGTACTCCGAGTGAAGATTGAACGAGTTTTGAAGACCCCGGATCTTGTTTCATCCATCTGGTCTACGATATATTCAGGAATATAAAGACATCAAATGTACATCATTGCCGAATAGATGATCATCCAAATCAAAGGATGATGAGTCCAAATCATCAGTCTGCCACACAGACGATTGTCTGTCCTATGTACATGAAAATGAATTTATAAAGCTAAGCATGCGAATGCCCGCCTTAGCTAGATCATAAAAAATGTTGTCAAGATAATGTATTGTATTGTATCTTATTACAGGTCGCCTCCCAGCTCGAAAAAACTTTGGATCCTCATGGTAAAGCATTTCACCCGACATAAAAAATATTAACGACCTCATGCTTTAGGGGGCAACTGTTATAGACATTCTTGGGAACTTCAACCCCAATCATAAATGTCCATACACTAAGGGCTCCTAAGTCCCTAAAATTGTTGCTTCACTTCCTAAAGGAACAAGGTTAGCTGATTACATCATCTCCTAGAAGTTATCCACCAAAAACTGCTCAAAAATGGTCAAAACTGGACCATACTAAATACCCAGTGCAGAGGGTGCGATGCATATCACCTTCCCAGTGTAAAGGGTATGATGCATACTTACTTGCCCCTCTGTAGGTTGCGATGGTCGGGAATGGACAAATGGCAGGGACAAAATGTGAGGTGGAAGATCATGGAATCTTCCAGAAGCTTCCCCTCTGACACTTGCCTTCTTTGTTTTTGACCAGGGGATGAGTGAAGAGATCATCATTTCCAAGTTGAATCAGGAACTATCAGAGAGAGGAACTAATCAATGCCCCAGAAATGACTCACCTCCTACAATCTCTATATATGGATCCCTCATCACATAGATCTAGGCTGGAATTTTGTATCTTGTAGAGAAGTGTTGTTGGTTTTCTGGAGAAACTTCATAGTGTTGGGTGATCTAAGCTTTACTTGAGGTGAAGAAGGGCTTTCTTGATGGAGGATGATGCTGGGTCAGAACATATGGTTGTAATCCTCTTGCTATTTTTGATCTTAATAAAGCTATTCAAGTTTTCCTCCATATTCTTGTATGTTTCATTATATATGCATTTGTATGGTTAACACATATCTGGTCCTGTTTTATTTATGAATATAGATCTTTGTTCTTCCATAGTAGTATGTTGTTGTGATTCCACAAGTGCTCTTTGAAGCTTGGCAGACGAAGCAGAAGCGGCAAAGCTCTATCAGGAAGGAGAGGAATCAAACAAGGAAATCAAGCGCAAGACTAAGGTTGGTCTCCTTTGTTTCACTCTTGTCTATTTTCATAAAGGAAAACGAAAGTAGACTTTACTTGTTTGTTTCTAAGATAGCTACCAGACTTAGTGGGAATAGCAGCATCCGAGTGGACACTCTTCCTGGTAACACAATGTCTTGCAATTGAAGAGACGGCACCCACTCCAGCATGAGTGGGATCAAAATAGACCCGTATCCAAACTTCTTTGCCTCCCTGCGACGACACTTTGTGAGCTGCCTCTTCATGTTAATGGCCACTACTTTGGCCCAGTTGTACATAGTTGGATTAAGGCAATCAAGGCGTAACCGGAGGTGGGTCTTCGTTGCCTTGTCTTGGGCTTGAGAGCCCGCTGTTCTCGTCACATGAATAATATCGAGTGAAGCATCAAGTCTTCCATTGTCGGGATCTGTAATTTCCCACTAGCGTTTGATTTGCATTCCCCTTAGCACACCCATGGTATCAACATGTCTAGTGACTCACCAGCGACTCATTAGCCCCCTAAGACTGGCCTCTCACTACAACGAGACAACCAAGTCAGGAAATATATATCCGTAGCATCAAATTCAATGGCTTTCCCCAGATGATGAACTTCCCATCTGTCGGGTTCCAAGAGCAGATTAACAACTTTAGCAAATCAGGTTGTGGTTGAAGATTTGGAGTGAGGAATAATTTCAACAACCCACATGCAAGTAAAGCTCTTCGGCAACTGGGATTGTTGAAATCTTGTTCATTGTTGATATCATGAGTTCTTTCCTGCCACACAAATGGCATGTTGCCCTGCGTCAAAGGAAAAATGGATTAGAACCCTTTCATAAGCTTAAATTCATAAATTATAAAAAATTTCAACTTCACAGCACCGTCACAGCTGTTTTCCAAATAGCAGCGATGGCTCGAGGTCAGCAGTTCATTTTTCCCACGATCGTCGTGAGAGTACATATATCTCTCGCGATGATCCCAATGATGGTACATGTTATCACGCCCAGCCGTCGCTAACCCAAGCGGATCTTCTGTGATGACCGAGAGGAGGATTTGGATTTAAAAATCCACCTAAAACCACCTACCTAATACAAAATTGAATTAAAAACCACTGAAATGCAACACAAAGGAAATATTACTTACTTGGTGAAGGTCTAGGGTGAAATCGTGGATCGTTGGTGCTGAAATTGAGCTCGGAACTTCGCTCAAGTTTGCACACCAAAACACCAAAGGTAAAAACTCACAATGTAAATGCAAAAATAAAATTACCATGCCCTCCTTTTATAGTTTTTTTTCAAAAATTAGAGTTTTACACTATAGGGTTAGGGTTTTTTCGGTTTATTTTGGGGTTTTAACTAGGCTTTTGAGTTTTGACCTAATTTCCACATGTATAATGTATTTATGTCGAATGGATCTTATGGTGTAATGTTTTGTGTAGAAATGGGGATTGCTAGTACATGTCATGATCCATATACACTTGGTCTGTATTTTCCGCAAAGTCCTCTTTAAGATCTTTTTTGACTTAAAAGACGAAAATATTGCCAAGTTATTCCTTTTTACTCGTTAAACAAAATAAAAGGCGGTCCACTTTGAAGCTCTTTTCTGACCATATAAACGTGAAAGGATTGCTGGAATTTTGTTGTTTCATGTTCGATATTGGTTATGAAATGACGTGTCTTTGATTACTTTTCTACTTTTTCATATCAAGGCCACTAATTACGAAAAGTAATCCTTGATTGTAATGGTCAAGCAGTTCTCTCGAGTATTATTTTATACTTTTTCGAGCTCGAGGGACACAAATTTATGAAAAAGGACCCACCTTGGAGTTTTCTTTTCCATGTCTTTTTCAAACTCTCTAAACATGAAAAGGCTCCGAGTTTTACCTATGTCGGACTCATTAAACCCTGACGACATTAGACTCGTCACCATGACGAGACTCAAGCTTCTCCTCCCTAGGGCTTGTTAAACTATCACTAGGTAGGATTTGTCTGAAGGTTAAACTTATATTACAAGAATATGCTATCCCCTTCAAGCTTGTCTTCAAAAAATAATTGGGGTACTCACTAGCAATGGTGGGGAAAAATTTCAAAGTCATCATTGGTTACCTGCGGCAGCTAGTCACTCTTGAGAATCAACACTTTTGCTTCTTTCCGGGTTGGGACATCCACACATCATGATTTGGCCTTCTGGGGTTTTGGGTTGTCATTTTGCCTCATTCCATCTGATCCATATTGTCTCCATCAAGCCTTTGATCCCTTGGTATCAAAATGCTACCAAATTCTAGAGTCGTGTCGCTAATATGTTCAAGAGTATAATACTTCTGCAGTTTACACCCTTACCTCCTCCTCTGATACTCTGCTTCAACATCTACCACTTGTTCCTCGTCTCGTGTCGTTGATGGGGGAAACATTATGGCCCTCCTACGACAGATCGTCTCTTGTTAACACCAACTAATTATCCAAGAGATTGATCTAGAGATACCCTTCAGTACCTTGGAGCTTGCATGCCTCAATGGCAAGTTCTTCGCACCTGATGATCGACTTTCATCATTGGTCTTCAATTGGGTGATTCCATGGGTGTTCAACTTCATCTCATTCTTCACACTTAGTGGATTGTACTGGATAGTACCTTGAGAGCCATTGGAATTATTGGTGGTTTCTCTTGCTCTTGTTAACACTTTTCATTATTGACCGGTAATCAAGTGACTTTCTATCATGCTCGACCCCAACACATCTATTTGCATGCTAGAATTTGTACTATGATCGGTTGAGTTTCAAGACCCTGAACTAAGATTACATATGTTTGGGCTGCATGGATTGGTTCATGATTACATATGACTCTTTGATGGATGGCTGCAACCATGCTTGAGTCTTCATAGATGGCTGCAACCATACCTTTATCATTATCATGGACTTATCAACTGGATGGCTACGTCCATACCACAGACCTAGTCTCCTATGTCTTCTGGATGGCCACGCCCATGCCTAGACTATATGTATTTCACTATCACAGATATTAGTTGTACTTGTGCTTGCAAGATCTTCGAGGTGGTTTTCCGGTTTAGACAGTTTTGTAAAGAATTTCACCCCTCCCACTCTCTTGGACTTCATGCTTTAGGGGGCATCTGTTACACAGTAATTTGTCACTATCCTCATCTTAGTCCCTCTGCTGTGTCATGTGTCAAATAAGCATGTTCATATCTTCACACTGATGTAAAAAGATTAAGAAAATGCTCCCTGATGCTGCAAATTGACCCTCATTCCCTAAGTTTCTACTTTGTCGCGAGTAAACCCTTAATATACATGACAATCCCATGTCATAAATGGTCTCATCACGACTTCGTCACAGGTGTACATCTGTTTCTTGCGACGGTCAGATTTTTAGACCCATCGCGAGGTTATGAGCTATATGTAGCGACATTGGGTCTACATGCATTGCCTCCTACCGATGCCATCGCGGAGACTTATTTTACAGCTAGCGACGATCCAGATTGGGTGAATTTGTTCCAACAGTCGACATTCTGGATGTCTCTAGACCTGGTTGTTGGGTCAGTTTGGGTCACCCTTCCCCCTCTAGAATGGTAGTTCCATATTTTATGCTACCTTCCTTGAGGATGAGCTCCTCCTCCCTCATTTCATGGAGACTCCTTGACCTATAAAAGCACTCACCTTTGCTATGATCTACTAGTTCTTTTTGTTGGGCATTGCTGCTAGTGCTTTTAAGTTTGATAGATAGCTAGTGTGGGTGTGACAAGTGCGGGATTGTTAATAACTTGGGAGAGGTTGTGGAGTGCCCTTAACTTTGCATTAAATCTTATGAGTGAGAGAGAGATATTTTATGTTGGGAGACCCATCTTGGAATAGTGAATTCTTAGAGAAACATACTGGCTGGACACTCCGAGAAGGCTTGCGATGTCAAGACTTAGTTGTAAGCTTAGCTCTTGATCTATTATTAATACAATCAATGATGATTTCCTATGTCTTGTATGTAATTTACTTTATAAATCATTATTTCTTGACTTTATGAGTAAATAGATCATTGTTGTTCTCAGTTACGTGCTTTGTTGTTTTCTTGTGTTGTTTCAGGATTAATTGCTCATTAAGGAGAAGGAAACGAAAATTGGAGCAGTGCAACAAAACTTCATCAACCATCAGTTTGAGGTAGGCCTCCAATGATGATCATTTAATGGAATCAATTTTTGTTTTGTCTTTGTTGTGACTAGACCCACTTGAGCTAGAGGGGTTGCCTCTGTCTGTAGAGGGAACACTTTCTTGCATCACACCCCTGTGGAAAGAAAACAACAAGTGGGAAATGTTGGGTTGTGTTATATTCTTTCCACGACTAACCTTCATAGTGAACTGGGGGGTTAGATGTGGGGCGGATCCCCCCCTTAGTTGCGTCGATTGCGCAGTGGGGCGCCTTTTTTGGACCCTATTTAGGTTGGGTGAACCTACCTATGGTTTTTGGTCCATGGTTTTAGATGCGATGGTTTTCAGTCCAGGGTATTGGATGCTTCGGCATGTACAAATATGTATTGTAACATTGAAAGGAATATAATGAAAAATCAAGCTGGTAGTCCCGGTTTTAGGATCCAGGGGAAAATCTCTATGTATATGTGTTTTATGTTTTATGCTCTCGCATTGTTTATTTTTTGTGCTTTAGAATTCGTATGCAAGTAATTTCCGTACGGGGTTAAAACCTACAATAGATAGCTGCAATGTCATTTTCTCATTTAAGCTTTGATTTTGTAATTGAGAAGATAGTAGTTTTAAGTCCTTTCAGTTCATGTTTTGGAAAAAATCATAATAGCAAGAAGAGAAGCTCTGTTTTCATTTTCTTGTTTAAAACTTTACCTCCAAATCTGGCTTAAATCACTTTTAGCTCTCATTTCATTTCTCTAGATTCTTAGCAACAGTAGATTAAAATTTTGTAGATTACATTGCAGAACATTAGGAATCAAAATAGAAAAACCCCAAAACAAAAACTCAAAAATAATGAGGTAAGAAGGGTCATCTAGCACATATAGTGCACTACACTTCATCAGTTTACGAGACCCAGATTGATAATTTATGTAGCAATTTAGGACACTAAATTAACTAAGAAAGACACACGAGCGATCACGACTTAGCATTTCTGGCATGGCTATGTGTGCTTGGGCATCCACATGTGGCATGACACAACTCGACTCGACCTGCCCGAACGAAATTTGGGGTTTGCATGGGTGCACAACCTTCCAAGCCACAATAGTAGGACAATATTTGACTCTAATACATAAATATAGTTGGTGCAACATGCCCTTAAGGTGTTAAACATTTTCTTTTGACTCTTCAACTCACCTATAACACTTCAACATATGATAGGCCTATGTATGTATGTATGTATATACATACATACATACATACATACATACATACATACATAGATATATATATATATATATATATATATATTTATTTATTTTCTTGAATAAATACAAATATCAAAAGCACATTTATGAAGATCGAAGCTAGTTAACTTTCTTTAACACCCCCTCTTAACTAGGGAGGTATTCATAAATCATTACAAGGTGTTTGGCTATATTTCAATCTTGAATAATTCACATAAGAGAAACCAGATTGGCAATTCATTTGTTATAGCATCATAGTAGCCAACATTGTTCATAACAAGGCCTTGAATAAGAACTTTATCTCTCATAAGATCAGGGCACAATGTTGGTGAGACCAATGGCTTATAAACACCTTAGTCATTGTCTCTCAAGGTATATAACCACCCAGGTGTTCCCTAAGTATGACCTTCTAGGAAAATTCTTGTCTTGGGTTCCCAACCCTCCAAGAATATCAGTCCTCTTGCCTACTCTTGTCTTGAATTCCCTACAGATCCTCAAAGAGCATCAGATGCCAGATGATTACCCAATCCTCCCATTCTTTCTTTCCAAGTGAAGAAAGGAATGTTGTGTCTATCTCTTCCCATTGATTGAGGAAGACATGCCCAAGTTCCCTTTGACAAGGAACTTTCCCAAGCTCCTTTGTACTTGGGAACTTGTTAGAACTCCCTCTTAGCTAGGGGCTTGTCCATTCATCAACAACTTCTTCTTCTTGGGTCCTTATTACACAGTAATTTGTCACTGACCTCATCTCAGTCCTTTCATTGTGTCATACATCAGATAGACATGTCCATATCTTCCCACTCATGCAAGAAGATTAAACAAGTGCTCTCTAATGTTGAAAGTTTACCCTTTTTGCATAAGTTTTTGCATCGTCACAAATAAACCCTTAAAATGTGTGACAGTTCCCTATCATGAACTATATCGTTGCGACGTCGTCGTAGGTGTACACGTGTTTCCTGTGACGGTCGAATTTTAAGGCTCGGCAGAAGTCTTCCATATGTTTATTGCAACGATCGGTCCGAACACATTTCTTCCTTGTGATGTCGTCACCAAGCCCTAGTTTATGACTTGCGACGATCCAGATTTGGCGAATTAGTTCAAACAGCCAGCCTTCTGGGTGATTATAGAACTGGTTCTTGGGTCAGATTGGTTCACCTTTACTCCTTTGGGATGGTAGTTCTACCTTTTATGAAACCTCCCTTGAGGATAAGCTCCCTCTCCCTTATTTCATGGAGGCTCCTCCTATAAAATCACTCACCATCGCTATGATCAGCTAGTTACTGGTTGCTAGTTGCTAGTTCTTGGTTTTGGATTGAAGCATATTAGATAGCTTTGGTGTGAGTTTGACAAGTGTGGAATTGATGATAGTTTGGTAAGAGGTTGTAGAGTGCCTTAGCCTTGCATTAGAGTTTTTGAGTGAGAGAGAGATATTATCCATTTGGGAGACCCATTCTGGAGAGTGAATGCTTAAAGGAACATACCAGCTGGACCCTCTAAGAAGGCTTATGACTTCAAGGCTTAGTTATAAGCTTTTCTCTTGATTTATTTTTATACAATCAATAATGATTTCCTATATCTTGTGTACAATTTACTTGATAGCTTATGATTCCTTGACTTTATAAGTAAATAGATCATTGTTGTTATCAGTTATGTGCTCTGTTGTTTTGTTGTGGTGTTTCAGGTTGATTGCTCATTAAGGAGAAGGAAAAGGAAGTTGGAGCAATGCAACAGAAGCTTCACCAAACACCGGTTTTGATGTAGGCCTCCAACATTGACTATTTAAGGAAATCAATTGTTGTTTTGTTTTGTTGTGACTAGACCCACTCTAGGGCTAGAGGGTTTGCCTCTCTCCGTAGAGGGAACACTTTCCTAATTCACAAGTTGGCGACTCTACTGGGGAGTCCTTTGTATGTTTTCTTCTTGTTTACTCTTGGTTTGTCTTTTTATTTAGTGTCTCTTGAATTTTTGGGCTGCACCTTAAGTTTTTGGATTACTTGGGCCCATCTGGGAATCCCCCTTACTGTTTGACATAATAGCCTGGTGTTTTTCAGGTGTTGTCACTTGCCTCTTCCTTTTTTTAAACTCGTCACTGAATATAGCTTAACAGTTATGACGGTGTCGCCCTATCCTCTTTAGTAAATTTGTGCATCGTTGATTACCTGTTGTACAGTTGTGACTTTTCCGAAAATTGAACCGTTGGAGAAGATAGGTGTACCCCTGTGACGACATCGCTAAGTTGTTGTCTCTACACTTGCAACGATTGGCTTATTGTGCCAAGTTGCTTGTTATAGGCCCGCGATGATTCCTGTACAATTTTTTTTTTACAACTTTGCCTCCTAAAACCATCAGTCTTGCTTATCTCCTATTGTTTTATCTCTCCCATCATCTTGTTTTGATTACTTTGGTTAAGGCTTGTTTCTCTTTGATTTCATTTCAGTGAGTCTTATGTTTTAGACCTCATGACCTAGCTCTTTTAAGTGTTTCAAACCATTTTCTTAGGTTACTTGTCTATCCATAGCTCATCCACGACTGTCTTATTGATTTGCTTGAGGCTTTATGTTGCTTGTTTTCTTGCTGGTTGATTTTTAGTGTTGATTATTGAACCAATTTTTCATATTGATTTGATTTCTTCACTATCAAACATAGATCAAAACTGTTTGGATCAATTAGGTTTACACTTTCTTTTTTTTCTCTTTAAATTAAAAAAAAAAATCAAGAGATTTCATTCATTTAGTATATGAAAGTGAAAGTACATTTGCATTACGAATATACATGTGTGAGAAATTGGAAAGCAAACTTTAAATCTTTCATTAGTAGTATCAATGCACTATAGGATTAGCGTGTTGATGCATTGTGCTTCTAAGCACTTGCATTTGCTTGTCTTGGTTTTGTGTTTGCTTGGTAATGAACTCTTTGCCCTCCTTTAGGTAGGTTTTCATCAAAACAATTGATGCTTTACTCATTGTAGCTGCATCCTAGGAATTGTTGTGATACATTCGGTAGGGCTTGAAAACTGAAATTTAATTCAAGATCAACTCTGAAATCAATTGAATGAACCTAACAATGCATTGGAACTTAATGTAGATTATCTAGAGATCTAGGCTAGAGATGTGCTTCGGCGTTGTTAAACCTAGTCACTATTGTTTTCGTTTAAGGTTGGGTGATTTCTCCTTATGTGACTCAATAGTTGCTAGTGAAGACTTGTGCTCCCCGTACCATCGAGTATATATCAGGAGAACCCACTAGGTTATCATCCTAAATCCATAGGAAGCCATGTTTTCTACCTTAAAAACCGTAATGCACCAAACACAATATTCAAAAAGACTGATTGCCGTTTAGAAAGTCCTTGGTCATTTTTTCCTTCATTTGATCACCAAGGTGTATATGCAATTTTGTGGTTTGTCTGGTAAACCTCCTGTCTAGTTCTCCAGAGTAGTCATTTTCATTCCTTTTCGACTCCTTAAAAGAAAAGGATCATCTGAGCACTTGTCCTTTCAGGCTCATTAAAAATTCGAAGGCGACTAGAGTCATCTTTTGTCCTTTTTCTTGACTCTTTAAACATGAAAGGGTCAAGTTTTGTTCCCATGTCATAAAATTTACTGCCCATGAAATATTCCTAGTTACATTTAGGATTCTTCATATAGTTTGGGTGTTTTTCAAGCTCATTCTTGATGGCAACCATCCCCGAGTCTACCGGCCAAGGTCTTCCCCTATATGGAACTCTTGGTATGTTTCCTCATTTTGGAAATGTCGGTGCTCCATATATGGCAACATTGTCCTTGCCTGGGTTAACCATCATTTTTCCAGTTTGGTTGTGTCAAACCTCGGTGGTCCCAAGTGTCATGGCTCCTATCCCACCATCTCGTTCATTTGAACCATGACACGATGATTCCAAGGTTGAGCTTACACTTTCTTCCCCTATTTCTTCCTCCTCTCCTCCTTCGCCTGGTGAAAGTTCTACATCGAGTAACCAGGAGGCTAATAAGAAGAAGAGGAAGAAGAAGAAGAAGAAGAAGTTGGATAAGCATCCATCCACCCTCTAGCTCATGTTCCGATTCTGTCACCAGTCATGACATCTTCTACTCCTATGCAGAAGGATAAGTTTCCTTGTAAATTTTGCAAGGACGGCCATCTTCTTCGTGATTGTCCTGGCATTTCTAGGATTTTAGAAGTTTGGTCTCATGATCTGGCTCACCCCTAGCCATCCTCTGAAGCTCATGACAATGCTACCCTCTCAACTGGCAGTGGTAAGAAGACAAGGAATATTTGATTCCCTTGTAGGCTCTGTGAAGGCAGCCATCTCCTTCACCTTTGTCCGCTCCTGGATAAAGCTTCTACCATTTTGGAAGGTTTTATAGCTTCTTCCCCTCCACTTCCAGTTGGTTATCAGAGGCTCCCTTCAGACCCTCTCCCTGTTGACAAAGAGATAGATATGGATTCTTCTTTTGTCCATCCTCCTTTTCCCAAGCCTGGCTGTGCCAAGCTTGTTCCTAACCAACCATTGGTCGAAATGAGTGTCAACTTGGGTTCACCACCTTTTCTTCACTCTGCTCTTGAAGAACATCAAGATCACATTGTTCATGTTCTTCTCGTCTCATCAGATTCTCTTGAGTTCGAGAATGACCCTCCTATTCCTGCTGATCAAGAGCGTCCTTCTTTGGTTCGTGTAGAGCAGGGGGCAATCATACGATACCTCCGCCAAGTGGTTCAGTTGTTTCTTTTGACTACAGCCATTTGACCACATTTCGCCTACCATCATATGTGCCTTTCCATATTACAGTACTCACCTATGACAAGGCCGTACTGGGCACTCTCTTGGACGAAGGTGTGTCTATCAGTCTTATGCCTTCCACTACTTGGCGAGCTTTGGGCTTCCCACAACTTGTGCCTGTTAATTAGAATCTGTTAGCATTTGATGGACAAACTTGCCAACATTTCCGGGTCCTTCCCATGTTCCCTATGACTTTGGGAGGCAAAACCATCTATATGGACACGATGGTTGTCTAAGGTGCTTTAGATTTCAGTCTTCTCCTTGGTTGTGACTATATTTATGCCATGGGGGCTCTTGTTTCTTCACTTTTACGTGTGGTCTGTTTTCTGCACGATGGAAGAATGGTGACCATATATCAACTTTCATTCTTTAGTCACCTGACACCTCCTATAAACCCATCATCCCCTATCGGTTCTTCCTCTCAAGCAGCGCCTTCCCCACCACAGGTTAATTCTGTGGCTACCCGTTCCACCTCTGCATCTCTTGATGATCATGCAGATGGTCTCATACATCATGTACTGGGGGCACTGGAACCTAATCTGTCATTGGTGCCTAATGACATGTGTTCCTCCAAGAGTGTGGTTCTTCCATCCAATGAAGATCTCTTGGGTGTCATGTTTTCACCTGGCCCATGAACAGGAATCCTGAGGAGAGTTCTTGTTCTTGTGTCAACCTCGTTAAAAAAATGAAACAAGGGTTATGAGGATAGTTCTTTTCTTGTGTCTACCTTGTTCAAAAATGAAACAAGGGTTATGAGGATAGTTCGTTTACTGTGTCAACCTCATTAAAAAATGAAACAACTCCCTTTTCCAAATCGAGTCCTTGATTAAATCTCATAAAATCTATGTCGAGTCTTTTCAAGATCTTGAAAGTGAACCTTCATTCCATCCACCTCGTTGAATGCAATGAAGCTTGGGGGGCATGTACCTCGATTTGCATCATTATGTTGGGGGCATGCGAACTTATAACAAGCATATTTTTTTCGTTTCAAGATTGTGTAAACATGAAACCGAATCTAAGCAGAGTTCTCCATGGTTCAAGCTTGTGTAAAAATGAACCCATACCCGATTTAGATCTCGTGATTGTAATTTTTATCCACTAAATTTTGCTAGATGAGCCTTGGTTGTTTCATTCCATCGCCACCATCTCTTTGGCCAATCATATGCTTTCACTTGGTTGTTTTTTCCTTTCCTGAGGGACCGCAGTGATGAGTGGTTTTATTAGCCAGCCTCTTGACCATTACATGTTTTGAGTAGCTCCACCGTTGTCGGAACCAGTTGCTACCCTTTATACCACTGGTTCCTCAGGATGAGTCACCTTCAAGCTCTTTTATGACTCAGAATAGATGAAAATAGTGCCAAGTTTTTCCTTTTTGACTCGTTAAGCACAATGAAAAGGCAGTCCACTTTCATCTCTTTTCCGACCATATAAATGTGAAAAGATGGTCGGGCTTTTGTCATTTCAGGCTCGTTTTTTGTTATGAAACGATGTGTCTCCAATCGCTTTTTTACCTTTTTGGATCGGGCACACTACTTATGAAAGGTACTCCTTGATCAAAATTCTCAAGCGGTTCTCTCGAGTATTGTTTTCTACTTTTTCAGGCTCGAGGGACACAAATTTACGAAAAAGGACCCCCCTGGAGTTTTCTTTTCTGTGTCTTTTTCAAACTCTCTAAACATGAAAAATACTCTGATTTTTACCTATGTCGGACTCATTAAACTCTGACGACATTGGACTCATTGCCATGATGAGACTCGATCTTCTCCTCCCTAGGGCTCGTTAAAATTTTACTAGGTTGGATTTGTCCGAAGGATGAACATATATTGCAAGCATATGCTATCCCCTTCAAGTTTGTTTTTCAAAAATAATTGGGGTACTCACCAGCAATGGTGGGGGGAAATTTGGAAGTCGTCATTGGTTACCTATGACAACTAGTCTCTCTTGAACATCGACACTTTTTCTTCTCGTCGGGTTGGGATATCCTCACATCGTCATTGGCCTTTCGAGGTTTTGGGTTGCCATTTTGCCTCATTCCATCTGATCCATGTTGTCTCCGTCAAACCTCTGATCCCTTGGTACCAAAATTCTACTGCATTCTAGAGTCATGTCACCGATATGTTCAAGAGTATAATCCTTCTGCAGTTCACACCCTTACCGCCTCCTTTGATGCTCTTTTTTACCATCTACCGCTTATTCCTTTTGTCACGTCGTTGATGGGGGAAACATTATGGCCCTCCTGTGATGGATCACCTCATGTCGACACCTGCTCATTATCCAGGCAATTTATCTATAAATCCCTTTCGGTACCTTGGCACTTGCATACCTCAATGGAAAGTTCTTCACACCTGATGACAAACTTTCATCATTGGTCTTCGATTGGTTGATTCCACGAGTGTTCTATTTTAGATCATTTTTCACACTTGGTGGATTGTACTGACAGTACCTTGAGAACCATTGGCATTATTGGTGGTCTCTCTCACGCTTGTTAATGGTTTTTATCATTGATCAATAATCAAGCGATTTTCTATCATGCTTGACTTTAGCACATTTGTTTGCATGCTAGAACTTGTACTATGATTGGTTAGGGTTTCAAAACCCCAGACAAAGATTACATATGTTCGAGCTACATGGATTGGTTCGTGATTACATGCATGACTCTTTGATTGGATGGTTGTGACCATACCTGATTATTCATGGATGGTTGCGACCATACTTTTATCATTATATAGGTCTTATCGACTAGGTGGCTTCGTCCATACCACAGACCAAGTTTCATATGTCTTTTGGATGGCTGCGGCCATGCCTAGACTACATGTATTTCACTATCAGAGATATTAATTGTACTTGCCCCTGCAGGTTCTTCGTGGTGGTGTTCCAATTCGGTTATGATTTTGTAAATAATTTCACCCATCCCACTCTCTCGGGCTTCATGCTTTAGGGGGCATCTGTTACACATAAATTTGTCACTGACCTCATCTCAGTCCCTTTGTTGTGTCATACATCATATAAACATGTCCATATCTTCCCACTCATGCAAGAATATTAAAAAAGTGCTCTCTAATATTGAAGGTTGACCCTTTTTGCCTAAGTTTTTGCATCGTCACAAGTAAACCCTTAAAATGTGCGACAGTTCCCTGTCATGAACTATATCATTGCGACGTCATCGCAGTTGTACATGTGCTTCCTACGAGGTTTGAATTTTATGGCTCGGCGCAAGTCTTCCAAATGTTTATTGAGACGATTGGTCTGAATGTATTGCTCCCTTGTGATGTCATTGCCAAGCCCTAGTTTATGACTTGCAATGATCCAGATTTGGCGGATTAGTTCAAACATTCAACCTTCTGGGTGATTCTAGAACTAGTTGTTGGGTTAGATTGGTTCGCCTTTCCTCCTCTGGGATGGTAGTTCCACCTCTTATGAAACCTCCCTTGATGAGAAACTCCCTCTCGCTCATTTCATGGAGGCTCCTCCTCCTATAAAAGCACTCACCATTGCTATGATCAGCTAGTTACTGGTTGCTAGTTGTTAGTTCTTGGTTTTGGATTGAAGCAGATTAGATAGCTTTGGTGTGAGTTTGACAAGTGTGGAATTGCTGATAGTTTGGTAAAAGGTTGTGGAGTGCCTTAGCCTTTCATTAGAGTTTATGAGTGAGAGAGATATTATCCATTTGGGAGACCCATTCTTGAGAGTGAATGCTTGAAGGAAGATACCAGCTGGACTGTCTAAGAAGGCTTGTGACGTCAAGGCTTGGTTGTAAGCTTTGCTCTTGATTTATTTTTGTACAATCAATAATGATTTCCTATATCTTGTGTACAATTTACTTGATAGCTTATGATTCCTTGACTTTATAAGTAAATAGATCATTGTTGTTCTTGGTTACATGCTCTGTTGTTTTCTTGTGGTGTTTTAGGTTGATTGCTCATTAAGGAGAAGGAAAAGGAAGCTGGAGTGGTGCAACAGAAGCTTCACCAAACACCGCTTTTGAGGTAGGACTCCAATGATGACTATTTAAGGAAATCGATTGTTGTTTTGTTTTGCTGTCACTAGACCCACTCTAGGGCTAGAGGGGTTGCCTCTCTCTGCAGAGGGAACACTTTCCTATTTCACACTCCTTCACCTTCTTGATCTCCTTCTTTCCTTCGATGTCATGAAGTATTTGTTTGAAATTATTCTTGGTGGGGTATCGACCATCGATCACTTTCCTCCTGGTTTGTCATGTCATTGCTCCCTTCATGGAAAGTGGCCTTCTTGATATATACCAGGTCCTTTTGTCATATAGCTACTCCTTTTTCATCTTATCTATGCTTCATAATGGTTATCACATGGCTGCTTAGTTTTACTTTCTTGTTCCCATACCTTGATTTAGTAGCCCTTCATGACTTCATCATGATATTTCTTCAACAGCAAATGGTGCTTTTGTTGGATGGATTCTTCATCACGACATCTTTGTAGAGTTGAATCAGTTATCTGCACCCTACTATCTCCAAGGCCTTCATAGTTGTCAAGGGTCCTTTGATCCTTTTCTTCCTTTGTTATAGTTGCCACGCCTTCTTTCGAGAGATGTTGAGGAGTATTGTTAGATAGTGATTATTTCTAACCACGATGATCTTCACATGCTTGATCTCTTTCTTCATTTGCTTCTTCTTCGATTGATTAGTCAACCTCCTCATACTCCTTATGAGAGCACTTCTTCATGTTGACCTTTATTGCATTGTAGTACATGCCTCCGAGCATATCGTTGGTGAAAGAGATCCTTTTATTCTTGATCATGATTCTATAATTGTACATGACCCAATATATATAATGACATGACTTAAACTTTGTTGCATACATACCTCATCTTGATTATTCTTTATCATCTCAGCTTTATTTGATAGTTCTCCTCAATTGGTGTAGCCTTACCTGCTTCATCTACTCTCGCCTATATATCATCCTTTCTTGAATCCCATAAATGGGACTCCCAATGAGACATATGCCCTTTTGTATGAACCTTCTTTTGAAGATTCTATCAGAGGATCTTGAAGAGCCTTATCTTGCAAATGTTTATTCCTTTGATGAAGTAGCCCTTCTAAGAATTTTAATCATGATCAATGATTTTGTCATTGTGGATGAGGCCCTATAATAAGTATGCTCCTTCTATATGAATATCTTGGGTTATATCTACACCATGCTCCTATATTCTAGAAGATATATTTAACCATGCAATATGTTCCATTTCTATATGCTCCTATACTACTCATAACTTTGAAAGGATACTTTAAGAAAAGAGGTTGACTTAGTCATATTAAATATTTGGAGGATCTTCATTTTTTTGCTTCTTGTATTCTTCTTTCACTTCTTGAGTTACATGAGCTTCTTCCCTTTTTCTGTTGTCGTTGTTATCCATCTTAAGTTTAGGACAATTCCTTTTGTAGCGTCCATATTCTTGGCATCCAAATCATTGGACTTTGGACATGTAGTGGTCCCAACCAATTTGTTACTTTCCTTTCAAAATGACATTGAGGTATACTCAAAAGGGGACATATACTTACTTGATAGAGTTTGAGATGTAGTGAACTTTCTTTCTTCTTGAAGACTTGATGGCTTGCCTTCCTTAGATCTTGATGTTCTTCAAGTTGCTTTCTTCAAATGGACTTATTTGATGATGAGATTTGCTTGATGACTTGACTCGTAGTGCCTTTCCTTTTTGAAGACGGTGTATCTTGATGTAGGTCCCTCTTTGATTTGTTCTTCTTGTAGGTGCATTTATACAAGGATTTTCTTCTTGATTTGTAGTCTTTCATGATGAATTATAGATGGTATACCTTCTTGTCCTTGATGTGATTTAGACTTCTTGGCTTGATGCTTCAACCTTGTATATGTTCTTGAGATTCCCTTTCCTTGATGTGTCACCTTAGCTCCGATGTCGTGTTGAATAATTTAGGGCAATGGCGTATAGTAGGATTCTTCTAGACTTGATAGAAATTTGTGAAGCTCTTTTACAATTTATCTTGTTATCTTAATATTCTTCTCTTATTATTAATGAATTTGTGTTTACTTCATCAAAATGGTTCCAAAAACATAAGAAAAAGAACACAAGATGTTGGCTCTCTACCAAGGCAAAACCTCTCGCTCTCAAAGAGGAAAACCCTTTCACAAATTTCTCTTGAAGCTTCTTATTGATCAATGCCAAACCTGAGACCCTTGACAAGAATATCCTCCAAGCACAAGTCAAATCCTTCCTCATATCTGCACTTTTTGTCTTCAGCATTTTGTTCCCTGACACTTCGTCCTTGCTTCAAATTTTGATAGTCCTTGGTAGAAGCTCTAGAAGAGACTCCAAAGTTTGATCCTTAGTGAGATCCTTTACCAATGAAGAAATCTTCATTCTCTTGATCAACCAAGCCTTTTTCTAGATGTGAGGTTGTAGACTCGAAGTCCGTGTGCTTGGGCCATGACTTCCATAATGGGAGGGACATGGATACACAAAATTTACTCCAATGGGGTGATTTCCATCATGACGAGACATGGAAACCCCAAATTCCCCACACTTGGGAGGCTTTCGACAAGGCGGGACCTGGAAACCCTGGGTTCCTTGCAATTTGGCGACTTTTATTGAGGAGGGGCTGGGAGACCCAATGTCATGCCTCTATCCTAGTGGTAGTATTTCAACCACACATAAGAGGGTGTAGCACCACCATAATTTTTCCTTTTATCAATACTTGAGTACATGGTCTGCATCTAATTCAACACTCGATTAATTTTCAATAAGTGTTCTTAATAATGCAGCGAAAATAACTTATCATCAATTTATATTCTTCAATTATTCTTTCATATTGTTGTTTCATGTGATCATGCCACACTTCCTTCGGCATGCATGACACAACTCCACACTTGAACTCTGACTGGTGTCACATGTGCCCAAGTATGCCACCTATTCACCCGACTTTCCATTCCATGGTGCCCAAACTCTGCATGTCGGTCCAGTCCATAGTGAGGGTGCATCGCTTGCATGTAGTACAACCTACCTACCCAGTTATTTACCTAACCCACTCTCCCTGTCCACACTACCAAGTCTAACCTGTCATATTTAATCCGCCCATCAGTATGGCCCTCTTACCTGCGGCCTTATCTTCCTTTTGTTTTCACCCAAGTCCTTCCTTCGCACTTGTTCTACGATGTGGAAGTTTAAGTTTGATGTTCCTTAGTCGAATGCCATCCTTATTACTTATATGCATTCTTTTTCCCAAGGGCTGTGTCTCTCGGGGATAACAAGGGTCGGCTCCATCATCATGCATACCCAACTGACCTTCGACAAAACCTCGACACACCCCATTCTAATGAACCATTGTGTCCCTTTGTGTGCATAGTTACACCCATGGTTCAGCTCCAACACTTAGCTGATTACACCCGTCATCACACGTCGTGGACCTACCCGCGTCCTAACTCATCCACACATGGTCACCTCTTTCATCGGGGCACCCAACATAGGTCGTCCGCGTGCCATCTGCTGGTGACTCACCCATTATGCACATATCAAGGGGTAGGCACCCTGCCCAACACGGCATGCCCACTATGAGTGTGGCCATCACTGTCGCACATAAGAAAATTTTGTGCCAAGTCTTCACATATAACCAAACACTCACCCGAGTTGCACTTAACTGAACGTAAGCACCCGTTGCACACCAAGGCACACCCATACTATGGGTTCAGTTTTTTGACTCTCACCGTCGCTCCCAACTCAAATACCTGACACCCTAGGCCCCCCTACGTGGTAGAGGTTTTCGGCACAATGGGACAGGGAAACCCCGCTTTCCCCTCACTTGGAAGGCTTTCATTAGAACAAGGCATTGAAACCCCAAGTTCCAAAGACAGACCACATAAGTGGTTTCCACCCCGCTGCGAAATGGAAACCTCGAGTTCGCAAGACTTGGGCAGTTCTTCATCATTATTCAATATGGAAACCATGAGTTTCATAAGCTTGGGCGATTTTAGTTGCCCTGCGACATGGAAACCCAAGTTCCCCATAATAGGGCCATGGTTTTCACCTGGGCTGGAGATGTAGAGCCAGGCATTCCCTGAATTAGGTAGTTTCCCTCATGCCATGAAATAGAAGCCCCCAGGTTCCATGGACTTGGGCAGTTCTCTGTCTTTCCACAGCATGGAAACCCGAGTTCCCTACATGAAGGTTATGGTTTCTACCATGGCGATACACGAAAGAGATGAGTTTCCGATAATTGGATGGTTTACGTCTTGCCAAAGAATGGAAAACCCCATGTTCGGTAGACATGGGCGCCATTCCCTATCGCGTGATGACATGGAAACCTGAAGCTCCCAGACTTGGGTGGTTGTTCACTATTCTGCGATGACATGGAAAACTGAAGCTCCCCAAACTTGGGTGGCCATTCGCTATCACGAAATGGCATGGAAACCCAAAGGTCCCTAGACTTGGGTAATAGTTTTGGCCACGAAGCGACATGGGAACCCTGTGTTTCCTAGACTTGGGTAGAAATTTTTGTGGTGGAGTGAAATGGAAACCCCATATGTGTCCACTGACTTGGGTAGCAGTTTCCACCACGCCACGAAATGGACACCCCGATTTCCCTAGACTTTGGCGGCTTTTCGTCTCCCCATGACATGGAAATCTGACGTTCCACGAATTCTTGGGAGATTCAAGCTATGCCGGGACATGGAAACCCCCAAGTTCCCCATGCCAGGGCGAGACATGAAAACCCCTGGTTTCCTAGACATGGGTGGGTTCTATCGGTGGTTCCGGCTGTGCCATGACATGGAAACCACAACTTGGGCAACAGTTTCAAAACATTCCAAGTTCCCTAGACTTACGAGCTAGTTTCCATCATCATGGAAGCCCCAAGTTCCACCTGTTGGGGATTTGTTGAAAACCCCAAGTTTCCATCATGCTGTAAAATATGGAAACCTACGGTTCCATAAAGGGCGAGCCATGGAAACCCAAAGTTTTCCCAAACTTGGGTGCCACCGGTTTTGGCTGGGATGCGACACGGAAACCCCAAGCTTCCTAGGCTTGGGTGCTGTGGTGCAACATGGAAACCCCAAGTTTCCCCAAGTTTTGGCACCGAGGCGTGACGTGGAAACCGAAAATTTTGGGAGCTGGGTAGAAACCCCAAATTTTGTGTGCCAGGGTGTGACATGGAAACCCCAATTTTTCCCATGCAACGTGGAAACCTAAAATTTTGGGTGCCCTTTCCATCGCAACATGGAAACCCCAAATTTTGGGTGCTAGGGCGCGACATGGAAACCCCAATTTTCCCATGCTTGGGCACCTTTTGCATCGCAATGTGGAAACCACAAATTTTGGGCGTCGGGGCACTACATGGAAACCCCAATTTTCTCGGGATTCAACACCTTTTCTGTCACAACATGGAAACCCCAAATTTTGGGCATTGGGGTGCTACATGGAAACCCCAATTCTCCTAGGATTCAACGCCTTTTCCGTTGCAATGTGTAAACCCCAAATTTCCTACCCCAAAGCAAAGCATTTTTGAGATGTGAGCAATAAAAAATTTTCATTTGGAGGAAGAGGCAAAGGCACAAGAGCAGGAGAGTTGTCCGGATATGTTTGAATAATGTGTGACAAGAGTGAAACTCTGAATCGAGGCGACAAAGGGCTAAATCTCAGTGGATCACGGTAGCAAGGCCACTCTGCCACTGACAATACCCCATCACATATTTAAGTCGTCTGCAAAGGATTCTTCTGAACGCCCATTTAGAATTGAAATTCAAAGCTGCCTTGAACAAGATGCTTCACGGTTGTAGATTGCAGATGACACGGGCCCCTACAGGTGACAAAGGGACTCCCATCTATGTGTCAGGATACATTCGGAGAGTGACATGCACGACTTCTAGTGTGGATTCCAACCTAGAGGCGTTCAGTCATAATCTGACACATGGTAGCTTCGCACCATTAGCTTTTTAACCAAGCACAATGACAAATTGTGTGAATCAACGGTTCCTCTCGTATTAAGTTGAATTACTATTATGGTGCAGTTCATCACTAGGGTAAAAATAAGCTATCTCATGATGGTCTAAACCCAACTCATGTTCCCTATTGGTGGATGAACAATCCAATACTTGGTGAATTCTGCTTCACAATGATAGGAAGAACCAACATCGAAGGATAAAAAAGCAATGTTGCTATGAATGCTTGGTGGCCACAAGCCAGTTATCCCTGTGGTAACTTTTCTGACACCTCTAACTTCAAATTCCAAAAATCTAAAGGATTGATAGGCCACTCTTTCACAATTTTTATTTGTATTGAAAATCAAAATCAAATGAGATTTTACCCTTTTGTTTCACACGATATTTATGTTCTCATTGAGCTCATCTTAGGACACCTGCGTTATCTTTTAACAGATGTGCTGCCCCAGCCAAAATCCCCACCTGACAATGTCTTCCATCTAGATCGACCCACTGAAACGTGCCTTAAGGAGAAAAATAGGGGCAGTGCCCCATCTCTACCCCATGGAATAAGTAAAATAATGTTAAAAGTAGTGGTATTTCACTTGCGCCGAAAATGGCTCCCACTTATTCCACCCCTCTCAAATCATTTCACAAAGTCGGACTAGAGTCAAGCTCAACAGGGTCTTCTTTCCCCGCTAATTCTGCAAAGCCCGTTAACTTGGTTATGGTTTCGCTAGATAGTAGATAGGGATAGTGGGAATATCGTTAATCCATTCATGCGTGTAACTAATTAGAAGACGAGGCACTTCACTACCTTCAGAGAGTCATAGTTACTCCTACCATTTACCTGAGCTTGGTTGAATTTCTTCACTTTGACATTTAGAGCACTGGGTAGAAATCATATTGCGTCAACATCTGTAGGGACCATCACAATTCTATATTTTAATTAAATAGTTGGATTCCCCTTGTACGTACCAATTATGAGTCGATTGTTCTTTACCTAGGGAAAAACCCGATAGGGGGCATTCTATGCCCATAGCCCAATTGGCACATGACTACCCGCCATCGCTGCAAGAGTAGCTCGGGAAGATTGCTGACAGCCCACAAGTTGAGGGCACAAACCCCTAGGCCTAGCCCTCAGAGCCAATCCTTTTCTTGAAGTTACAGATCTGTTTTGCTGACTTCCCTTACCTATATTGTTCTATTGACCAAAGGTTGTTCACCTTGGAGACCTGGTGCAGTTATGAGTACTTGGGACTCCAGATTTTAAAGGGCTATCGAGGGTGCACCGGACACTGTAAGACGTGTGGTTATCTTCTAGTTCCTGGACCCTATCTCCGAGTGAACCAATTCTAGGGTGGGGAAGATGTCAAAAAGAAAAGATAACTCTTCCTAGGGCCCCCAACAATATCTCTGGATTTCCTAACGTTGCCGCCCACCACCATGACCTGGTTCAAGAATACTAACCTGATTCCTTTTTTATGCTTGTGCAGAGTGCACCCTTGATACAAGGCTTCCCCATATCTTAGGATTGACTAACCCATGTCCAAGTGTTTTTCACATGGAACCTTTCCCCTCTTCAGTATTCAAATTTATTATTTGAATATTTTCTACTACCACTAAGATCTACACCGGGGGCTGATCCACCCAAGCTCACACCCATGGTTTCTCAATGAACCCTACATCCTCCTTCTCATCAAATCTATGTAATTGCTCCGATGGTAGAGTATATGTTGCGTGCTTCAGCGCCATCCATTTTCAGGGCTAGTTTATTTGGCAGGTGAGTTGTTACACACTCCTTAGAGGATTTCTAATTCCATGACAATTGTCCTGTTGTTTTAGTCAACCAACACCCTTTGTAGGATCTAGGTTAGTGTGCAATTTAACACCATAACTCATCTTCCAGTTCATCCGCATTGCCAGTTTTTCTTACCAAAAATGGCCCACTTGGAGCTCTCAATTCCATGACACAACTAAATGGAGCAGTTGCACCCTCTTACCTATTTAAAGTTTCAGAATAGGTTGAGGGCATTATGCCCCTAATGCCTCTAATCATTTGCTTTACCAGATAAAAATTGTGCATGATCTCTAGCTATCCTGAGGGAAAATTCAAAGGAAACTAGCTACTAGATTGTTCGATTAGTCTTTCACCCCTATACCCAAGTCAGACGAACGATTTTCACGTCAGTATCACTACAAGCCTCCACTAGGGTTCCCTCTGGCTTCGCCCTGCTCAAGCATAATTCACAATATTTTGTGTCCCGACAGGTGTGCTCACACTCAAACCCTTCGCATAAGCTCAAGGTCGGTCGATGATGCACCCCCCCAGAGAGGTGATGTCACTTGTCAGCTTCATTGTGCCTCATAGGTTTTCAAACCCGCTGACTTGCACACATGTTAGACTCCTTGGTCCGTGTTTCAATACAAGTCAAATGGAAAGCCCGCCAATCAACACCACGACTGCGCAAGTGCACATGGCCTGCCAAAATGGTGCACGCTTCGTTCCTCGACACATCGATGGAAAACCAACTAGTAGTAACCCACGCATGCTTGTGAACATGCATCAAATTGTGTTGGTTTGCACCTCAAGTTAAGTGGTGGACCATCTTGAGCCATTCCACATCTGAACGAGATGCATTGACAACCTCCATTCACCTCCCTCTCGGCAATTTCAAGCACTCTTTAACTGTATTTTCAATGTACTTTTCACCTTTGCGTCATGGTACTTGTTCTCTATTAGTCTCTTGCCTGTATTTAGCCTTGGATGGAATTTACCACCCAATTGGGACTGTATTACCAAACAACCTGACTCACCGATAATGCCTCGTGATGTGGCAGGGTCTCGGCTAGAGGAGGTTGTCACCCTCTCAAGCATTCCCTTCCGAGGGACTTGGCCCAGGTCTGCTGCTGAGGATGCTTCTATAGACTACAATTCAGGTGATGGTGCCACCCGATTTTCATGTTGGGGTCTTCCCGGTTCACTCGCCACTACTAGGGGAATCCTTGTAAATTTCTTTTCCTCCACTTAATTATATTCTTAAATTCAGCAGGTGTTCTTGCTTGAGTTGAGGTCGCAAGTTGGAGCTAAATCCGCCCTACCTGATGGGAGGATAAGGGAGATCAAATAAGTTTTGAATGATGCCACACAAAGCCTGCATCAGCTAACATCGACTACCCATCAAAGAGGACAAGATCACCCCTCACCGACACACGCCATGAAACATCTCTTGAGACATTTCAGCCAACTGCACTACATTGGGCACGGATCACCAGCTCTACATCTCCCTAACATATTGTAGGGATCGCGTCTGAATGAGATGAAATGCCAAGACAGATGTGCCCTCAACTAAGGCCTCGGGTGCGAATTGTGTTAAAAAAATTGATGATTCACTGATGCTGCAATTCACCCTAAGTATCACATTTCGCTATGTTCTTCATTGTAACAAGAGCTAAGATATCCATTGTCGAGAGTCGTTTCCACGTATTACTGACAAATATTCCATAACTCTGAGTAGGGGCACCCCCCATGAAAAATGTCAGGCTAAGGGACAAAAGGAGGAAAGGAAGAAAAACACATGAAAGAAAGAGAAAAAAAGGTGTCTAACCCCTCAGACTAGGAGGTTAAAATAAAGAACAATCTTCTTGAGCCCCATGCCCTTACAAAATGGGGGGAAATGCATGGAATAACAATCGAGAAGGACTAGCATGGCCACCCTGATAGCTCTCACTACTTTTAATCCTTCCTGAACACTTGTCCACAACAATTCCCCCTTTTCTCTATAAAGCTAGGGATCGAAAAGAAGAAGGGAAGAAAATAAGGTGAAAGAAATAGAGATCAAGCGTGGCTAATGGCTCACAAGGGGAGGCTAAAATAAAGAACAAGCCAAGCCCCGTACCTTTGCAAAAAGGGGGGACTTGAAAGGGGAGAACGATCAAGAAGGACTAGGGTGCCCACCCTAAGAGCTCACACTGCGTTTCGTCCTTCCTGAGAACCAATCCATAACAATCCCACCTTTTCTCCATAAATATAGGGGCCAAAAGAAAGAATGGAAGAAAACAACATGAAATAAAAGATATCAAGCATGGCTACCAGCTCACAAGGGGAGGCTCAAATAGAGAACCATCTTCCCCAACCCCGTGCCTTCACAAAAATGGGGAACTATAGGGGGTGACGATTGAGAAGGACTAGGGTGGCCACCTTGGGAGCTCACACTACATGTCATCCTTCATGAACACCAATCCACAACAATCCCACCTTTTCTCCGTAAATCTAGAGGCCAAAAGGAAGAATGGAAGAAAACAACATGAGAGAAAGAGATATCAAACATGGTTACTAACTCACATGGGGAGGCTCAAATAGAGAACAAGCTTCCCCAACCCCGTGCCTTCACAAAAAGGGGGAAACTGCAGGGGACGA
The DNA here is from genome assembly GCA_000404065.3 of Pinus taeda. Lineage (NCBI taxonomy): Eukaryota > Viridiplantae > Streptophyta > Pinopsida > Pinales > Pinaceae > Pinus > Pinus taeda. The sequence continues at coordinate 128,805 of APFE030546166.1, forward strand.
TGATCGAGAAGGACTAGGGTGGCCTCCCCAAGAACTTGGACTACTTTTCATCCTTCCCTAACACCAATCCACAACAATCCCACCTTTTCTCCTTAAAGGCAGGGGCCAAAATGAAGAAGGGAAGAAAACAACATGAAAGAAAGAGATAGCAAACATGGCTACTGGCTCACAAGGGGAGGCTCAAACAGAGAATAGGCTTCTCAAATCCTATTCCTTCACAAAAAGGGGGGAACTTCAGGGGATGACGATCGAGAAGGACTAGGGTGGCCACCCTGGGAACTCACACTACTTTTCATCCTTCCTGAACACCAATCCACAACAATCCCACCTTTTCTCTATAAAGCTAGGGGCAAAAGGAATGTTGGGCATGGAATCCCCCCATAGCATTGTTTAGGGCTGAAAGCCCAAGTTTTGAGTAATATTATTGTAAAAACTCCACGAATTGTGGGCGTGGAGCGCAAATTGTATGTTAAAGTCATAGGTCTATTCACCCCAGGTTTTGAATGTAGTGGTAGCCTACCCATGGTCAGCGGACCATGGGATTGTATAAATAGAGTGAGGCTCTAAGTTGTAAAGAAGGAAAAATGGTAACCAACGGATGGAGTCAAAAGGATAGCGAGCATAGAGAAATAGTCTAGTATCTTGGGTCGTAGTAGTAGGAAGAGGCTCTACAGCTGAGTGCGCAAAGGCCTCGTAGATTCTACAACTAAGTGTGCAGGGCGAAGTAAATTATGTAACCATGGAAGAAGAATAATGAAGAGAATTTTATCTGAATTTCGTGTATCTATTCTTATGTTATTACATGTTTGATATCGATTGCAACTATATTGTTTATTTACTACGGGCACTTGTATGAATTGTGAATATTGCTAACCATAAATGAAAGAATACAGATAAGCTAAGTTAATCAACTAATATTAGGTTACTAGTAAGGATTTGGGTAATAACACTATTCACCCCCCGAGTAGGGCTACGCGAAAGCAGAATCACCCGATGTGAATTATTCATAAGTGCGCGTAGCGACGTGCATGCAGGGTAAAACCGTGGACCACTTAGAACCCATCAGACATCCCTAGAGTGTAGAAACTTGGTTCTAGCACCCTCCCATACTACTTTGGGTGAGACCTCAGTGCACACTCCATAGACTATTGGAGAAAGGGCCAGTAGTACCGGGATTTGTTTGGCTAAATCATCTCCGAACCTGGGTCAGGCCCCAACAAGCCAACAAATGGTTATGTTGTTGGGACTGTAGAATATTTCAACAAAAAACTGGAGACTGTGCAGACCAAAGTGTGCAATGCATAGTGAAATGATTGGGATTTGTGTGTACCTACCGTTCTATGGGCTTATAGGACAACGAGAAAGAAACTGACGGTACAGACACCTTTCCGGTTAGTTTATGGCGTAGAAGTTGTCATGTCGATGGAATATATTGTACCTAGCCTATGAATAATAGTGGTCACTGGGATGACGGACTGCAAACTCTGGAGGAAAGGCTTGCGCAATTAGAAGAACTTGAGGAAGAACGATTTTTGGATAGATTTTATAAGCAAGTACAAAAGCAGTGTGAAAAGTCCTGGCACGACCACCATATCAAATTACACACCTTCAAGGTAAACTAATTAGTGTTGTTGTATGATAGTAAGTTTGAAAAAATTCTAGGAAAATTCAAAATGCACTGGCTGGGACCATAAGTGGCTAAGGAGGTCACAGACGAAGGCACGGTCTAGCTAGTCAAGCTGAATGGAGAACCCTTCCTAGGAAAAGTAAATGGCAGCCGCTGAAACCATACATGGGTGGGTCGATTATTTGACTAGCCAGCCGAAGCACAGTCTTCGAGAACCAAGGAGTTAGACAAGGGTGTGGGACTATAAACATATGCAGCAAATGCTGATACAAATGTACAAAAACAATTCAGCCATAGAGGTCTCAGAAGAGAGAATGAAGTAGGTTCAACAACTAGTAGACATCAAGACCATTCGAGACTAGTTGGCGGGACTTTGTGCCAAGATCGCCGCAGTGACTGAGTAACTCGAGGGTGAGTCATGATGTTTGTTTTGCGGGCCTGCTGGGCATTGAATCCCCCCACAACATGGTTTCAGTATCAAAGCCCATGTTTTGAGTAATATTATTATAAAAACTCCGCGAATTGCAGGCACGAAATGTGAATTGTATGTTAGAGTCATAGGGTTTTCCACCCTAACTTTTGAATGTAGTGTTGGCCTACCCATGGTCCGTGGACCATGGGATTGTATAAATAGAGTGATGGTCTAAGTTGTAAAGAATGAAAAAAGGTAACCAATGGATGGAGTCAAAAGGATAGTGAGCATAGAGCAAGAGTCTAGTATCTTGGGTCGTAGTAGTAGGAAGAGGCTGTGTAGCTGAGTGTGTAGAGGCCTGGTAGAGTCCGTAGCTGAGTGCATAGAACCTTGCAGTTGAGTGCGCAAGGTGGAGTTAAGTTTTTAACCAAGGAAGAAGAATAATAAAGAAAAGTTTATCTAAATTCCATGTATCTATTCTTATGTTATTACATGTTTGATAACGATTGCAATTATATTGTTTATTTACTGTGCACACTTGTATGAATTGTGAATGTTGTTAAGTATAAATGAAAGTATATAGATAAGCTAAGTTAATCAACTAATATAGGGTTACTAGTAAGGATTTGGGTAATAAAACTATTTATCCCTCGAGTAGGGCTGAGAAAAGGCAGCATCACCGGATGCAAAGTACTAATAATGTGCGTAACGATGTGCACACAGGGTCAAACCGTGGACCACTTGAAACCCATCAGACATCCCCAGGGTATGGAAACCTAGTTCTAGCACCCTCTCGTACTACTTCGGGTGAGAAATCAGTCTACGCTCCATGAAATATTGCCGAAAGGTCCTGTAGTACCGGGATTTTTTTGGCTAAATCATCTCTGAACTTGGGTCAAGCCCCAACAAGCCAACATGGAATAATGAAAGAAAACAACACCAAAGAAACAAAACCCCAAGAAAAGAGAGAGGCTCAATAGCACACTGAGGAGATGTTGCCTAAAAAAAATGAAATAAAACATGGCACCCAATCAAATCATCCCACCTCTTCACACCCTCCCACATGAATTATGGCACAACACCCTTTCTAGCTTACAACATAACAAACAACAATCAAACAAGAAAGCAAATAAATCACAACCTAAACTTGACCACTAGAAAATATGAGGGCCGTGATGAGACTAGTGTTTGGAGCACATTACCGAGAGGTAAAAAACCCCCCAACTCGGAAAAAGGCATCAAATGACAAATACACTAATAGAAAACCCACCCCACTATTGCACCCCTCCATGTACAAAACACCCAACAACCTTTCCAGCGAGAAAGTCAACGGGGGTCAAGAATAAAACTCCAAAGAGGAGTTGCCATGGGATGACACTCAATACTGTAGAAAGCAACAGGTAAAACTCGCTACTTCTTTCCTTAGAAGGGGAGTAGCTCACGAGAGTACCAGGAATTCCCTCGATAACAAAGGCACAAGATAAGAATGCCACATCATGCCCATTGGAAGGGAAAATTGTGATCTCGATGGAGCTCAGACCGAGGGAGGGGTTTTTCATTACTTGGACACCCAATCCTTCCATGAGGGCATATCAAGGAATGGTCGGGAGGACTTGGCCAACCCAATGGGTTGAACCGCTCTTCATCCATCCCATATTGACCTGACCCAGAAAATTTCCCCTCATGGAAGGTTTGAGGTACCAGGCGCATGCGCAACCACTCCCTTGACCCAACCACCAACAAAAAATCTCACCCAAGCAACACATAAACCATTGCCGCCTTTTTTAGAGAACCAACTATGGAGGCCCACACCCTTGGCCCATGCCTTCCAATGAACAAAAGACTGCTCACTACCACTACGAATGAGTCTAAATCTATCCATCGTACTACCTAAGCACATCAACTACAACAACCATGCCCTTCAAACAGATCATTGAAGAGGGCTCCCAAGAAACAAGCTCCTGAACCCCCGAAAGAAACACATTGGGGGAAATAAAAATGAAGGATGGGTGGGACAAGCACAAGCATGTCTTGCAAGCACACACGAAAAGAAAGCATCACCTCAAGACAGGAAACCAACAATGTTCCGCCAAACACCAAATCTGCTCCCATAGAGACACAGAACATGGGCCCACATTGCAATCGAAATGCACCCAACTTGAACCAAAAGATAAACCCCTATATCAATGATCCTACAGCAGGTTCACCTATGGTAACCTTGTTACAACTTCTCCTTCCTATAAATGATAAGTTTCAATTAACTTCTCACGACTTCGATGATGACGAGCCACCATCATCGACACAATCTAAACACTTCACCAGATCATTCAATCAGTAGGAGCGATGGGTGGTGTGTAAAAAGGGCAGGGATGTAGTTAACACAAGTTGATGACATGTTCTTACTATGAATTACTCATCGAAGAACAATAATTTCAATGGTCTATCCCCATCACGATGCAATTTGAGAAGATTTCTTGATCCTCTCTAACTAGGAAGAAAAAATTGTTGATTGCATTAGTGTAGCATGTGTGCAGCCTAGAACATCTAAGGGAATCACAGACCTGTTATTGCCTCAAAATTCAATGGCCTAAATGGCCATAGTCCCTCGAAGGTGTTGGTCGTGAAGGGGAACCTCCACATATCTAGTTAGTAGGATGAGGTATCATTCATTATCAGAATTAACTAGACAAATCACTCCATCAACTAAGAATGGCCATGCAACACCACCCATAGAATCAAGAAAGAGCTCTTAATCTATCAATCCTTACTATGTATGAACCTAGGAAGTTTCCCCATGTTGAGTCAAATTAAGCTACAGGCTCCACTCCTGGTGGTGCCCTTTCCTCAATTCCTTTAAGTTTCAACCTTGCAACCATACTCCCCCCAAAACCCAAACACTAAGATATCTTAGAAGGTGTTGGCAGAGTCCTTAGAGCAACATCTGTCGATCCCTGGTCGGCATCATTTATGGTTGAGACTAGGACAGTATTTGATCATCTTCAAGCCCCCAAATTTCATTCTTGATTAATGAAAACATCCTTGGAAAATATTTTTTCAGTGGTCCATCTTTAATAAATCCAATAATTTCACCTCTGACATTGAAATACGAATGCTCTTGAGAGTCCTTATTAATCGTTACTCTGGTCCTGAAGGCCAACACAATAGGACCAGACTCCTATCACATTATTCCATGCTAATGTATTCAGAGCATAAGCTTGCTTTGAGCACTCTAATTTTTTGAAAGTAATAGAGTTGGAGCTACGACTGAGCCAATTAAGGCCAGGATCATGCCACTGATAAAAGGGATGGAAAGTCAGGTGCACATCGAGTAGGTGGATCAACCTTTATGACCCAAGATACAACTACGATCTTTTTAACTACAACTTAAATATACGCAATTGGAGCTAGAATTATCATGGCTATTGGCACACGATTTTCCCTCCAATGGATCCTCGTTAAGGGATTTAGATTATACTCATTCCAATTACGAGACTTGATGAGCCCAGTATTGTTATTTATTGTCACTACCTCCCCATGTCAAGATTGGGTAATTTGTGTGCTTGCTGCCTTCCCTGGATGTGGTAGCTGTTTGTCAAGCTCCCTCTATGGAATCAAACCCTAATTCTCTATCACCCATCACCACCATGGTAGGCCTCTATCCTACCATCTAAAGTTTATAGGGCAGAAATTTGAATGAAGCATCACCAGCATAAGGGCTGTACGATTGGTCGAGTCATCATGATTCACTGAACCTGCACTGGCCCTTTATCTAAAAAATGCATCCCTTCCAAAGAGTCAAGACTTGGTGCATGTATTAGCTTTCGAATTACTACGATTATCCGAGTATTATGGTACCATCAAAAGAACTATAAATGATTTAATGCGACATCCACAGTTTCACAGTCTGAATTAGTTCATACTTAGACATGCATGGCTTAATATTTGAGACAAGCATATGACTACTCGTAGGATCAACCAGGTAGCACCCTCCCACTTCAAAGGGCATTCCAAGAGCGCTCTTACCAAGAGCCAACCTGAACACCCATCAAGTCAAAGAGATATCAAAATATCATGTAAAACTTTTATGCCTTGCACCTCTCACATCCCAAGAAGGAAACACACACAACATGCCAAGGACATGGAAAACAAATGGGTAGACCTGTCAAGTCACAACGCACCAAGGCCACTTCATATTTTTAAACCATGCCCCAACCAACAAGAAAACAACCAATCACTCACCCAATCCCTTATAAATGCCTCCAAAAACCTCCACGCCCTGCACTGAGGCCACTTAGGAGTCCACCCAGATAGTAGCAACGATGGACGTCGATCTCCTAATTGCTTGCAGCAGCCCCGATGCAAAGGAAATAAATGGAGGATGACCAACCAAGCAACCTCTATATTGTTAATGAGCCCCAACCATCCCCACCCCACACTAAGGCCAACTATGAGTCCACTTGGACAACAACAATAGTGGACCTCGATCTCCCAATCACCTATGGTAGCCTCGATGCAAAGGGAAAGGAAGGAAATAAAAAGAAGATTACCAATCGCAAATCCTCTCGTAGAGAGGCCATACAAATCTCCCCACCATACACCGATGCCACCTAGGAGTCCACCTAGATAGTAGAAACAATGGACCTTGATCGGATGATCGCCTGTAGTAGCCTTGATGTAAAGGAAAAAGAGGGAAATAATACAAGAAAATCTGAGCCCTTGAACTCCCTTAGAAATTCCCCCCTCCCTTCCCCTCCCCGCACAGAGGCCACCTAGGAGTCCACCCAGACAGTAGAAACAATGGACCTCGACCACGTGATCGCCTGCAATAACCTCAATGCAAAGGCAAAGGAAGGAAATGAAACAAGATTGACTGAGCCCACAACCTCTCTTAGGAATGCCCCCCGACCCTCCCCACCCCACACCGAGGCCACCTTGGAGTCCACCTAGACAGCAGCAATGGTGGACCTTGATCACTTGACTGCCTACGACAACCACGATACGAAGGAAAATGAAGCAAATAAATGAAAATCAAGATGCTCACTACAAAATAAAAGAACATATCCAAACAGTAGGAGGGATCAGACACCTCTGGACCACATGCACCCTATGTACAAGCAATCTAGGATATTTCCCATAGCTTTACCAATTGGAAAATGAAAAGTTTTCACCTACAACAAACTCCATGCAAAGAAGGGAGGTCGAAGCGTTCCACCTCGAAATCCTTCTTCGCGATAGCCCCCACCATTGACGTAGCAAGACTTCTCCCCTCTGGACCACAATCGCATACACAATTGAAACAACAAATATCCATAAATGTTGTGACCTAACATTTTCAACCACAAAAGTATACCACGCACGCGAGATGCAAGGATAAATCCGACCACTCATTCAAACATATGTGCTACCACATCTATCAAAACCTCAAAGCCAAGGCAACCATAGACGATGTACACATTGAAAGGAGTTCAAACCATTAACTTTACAATATGGACAACTGCTCCTCACATCACCCGATAGAAAAAGCAAGCAAGAGGGGGTAGGTTGTTTACAACCAAAACCCTTCCACGTTCCTCTTAAATGTATGCATGTCAATTGACAATGCCAACACAGAAAGAGTAGAAGAATAGGAAACCGACACAATGAAGAGGCTAGCTGTCATAGGGAGCCACAACAATGAAGAGGCTGGTCATCATAGGGAGCCACACCACAACAACCCATACAACTCCGAGCACCTAGAGAAGAAGGGGAATTGTTCACATATGCCTCTTGGGACAAGCATGGCCAACATTACCGCTCATGTGCTACCAAGTGGGTATGGAGATAAGATGAAAATCAACCACCCTACAAACGACTCGAGGCCATTCTTTAGGAAAACCTGAAAAACAAACTCAATTACCAACCCACCTTTCACACGAAAAGAAAACCCCTCCCCACCAAATAGGGAGGAGGTGAACAATATAAAGAGGAGCCAATTTCAATGGAGAGATGCATGGCTACCCAACCCAATCAAATTTTTTTTTTGCAACAACCAAGGGGCACGATAACGACATAGGAATGACAGAGTTTCGGGGCTTCCTTCTGGGACCACAACAGTGAAGGCACAAAGGAGTGCCGAGAAAACTTATCATTTTTATCATTCAGATGGGCACGAGGGACAGGGATGAACATGGCCAACATTACTGCTCATGTGATACCGAGTGGGGATGGAGAGAAGATGAAAATAGACCACCCTATAAATGATCCAAGGCCATCATTTAAACAAACCAAAAAAGCAACTCAATTACCAACCCACCTTTCACACGAAAAGAAAACCTATCACTTGTATCATTTGGATGGGCACGAGGGACTAGGACAAGCTAGGGATCCACACCACAATAGCCCATACAACTCCAAGAACTTAGAGATTAGAAGGGGAATTGTTTACATATGCCTCCTAGGATGAGCATGGCCAACATTACCACTCATGCGCTGCCGAGCGGAGATGGAGAGAAGATGAAAATCGACCACCCTACAAATGATCCAAGGCCATCGTTCATGCAAACCTAAAAAAACAACTCAATTACCAACCCACCTTTCACATGAAAAGCAAACCTATCACTTGTATCATTTGGATGGGCACAAGGGACCATGACAAGCTAGGGAGCCACACCACAACAACCCATACAAGTCCAAGAACCTAGAGAGCAGAAGGGGAATTGTTCACGTATGCCTCTTGGGATGACCATGGCCAACATTACTCCTTATGTGCTACCGAATGGGGATGGAAAAAAGATGAAAATGGGCCACCCTACAAATGACCCAATTCCATTCTTTAGGAAAATCTAGAAGAACAGCTGAATTACCATCCCACCTTTCACACGAAAATCAAACCTATCACTTGTATCATTTGGATGGGCACGAGGGACCAGGACAAGCCAGGGAGCTACACCATAACAACCCATACAACTATAAGAAATTAGAGAGCAGAAGGGGAATTATTCACATATGCCTCCTAGGACGAGCATGGCCAACATTATCGCTCATGTGCTACAGAGTGGGGATGGAGAGAAGATAAAAATCAGCCACCCTACAAATGACCCAAGGTGATTCTTTAGGAAAACCCTAAAAAACAACTCAATTACCAAACCACCTTTCACACGAAAAGCAGACCGAGGGACCAAGATGACCATGGCCAACATTACTGCTTTTATGCTACTGAGTGGGGAGGGTAGATGAAAATTAGCTACCCTACAAATTACCCAAGACCATCCTTCAAGCATACTTGAGGAAACATCTCAATTACTAGCCCACTTTTTAGATGAAAAGAAAACCCTGCCAGACCCACCTGAACGAGTTTACATAGGCACCCTCACACGACCCGACCTGACCGAGCCAAACTAGTTTTCATGGGCACCCTCACACGACACAACTCGACCCGACCCTACTTGACCCACTCGAACAAGTTTACATGGGTGTGCATAACTTAGCATTTTTGATATGGAACGTGTGCCCAGGCACACACTCACATAGAACGACCCAAACGAGTGAGTTTACATGAGCTCCCTCAAACGATCCGACCAAACGAGTTTCCACAGGCACTCTCACACAGCATGAACCAATTGGCCCCAATGAGTTTACACGGGTGCTCTCACACTACCCAACCCAACCCGACCTATCATGCCCCTACTGTGGCAGTACTCTTCCAACCACACGATTGAGGGTGCGGCACCACCAACCACTTTCTCTTTAACAATACTTGTGGATGTGGTATACGCCTACCTTCTATACTTAGTTTATTTTCCAATCTTCTCAGTACAATCATTCGTTAACACAGCAAAAACTTTCAAATTACATTCATATACACATTATAATTATCATTAACCATGACTGCACAACGCATATTAACTCAAAAGGGGAAACTCCCTACAAATAGAGTCATCCTGAATAATAATGATAATATTTTAATTCTTAAAGATTTACAACAACTTGCAAATTTTCACAATTCAGCTTACACCACCGTACCACCTCACTTATTCACCAGGCAAAGGTGCCCACCGGCTACCTTAACCAATACTTCATTTAGAATCGGTGACTTATCATTCAGCTGTCGTATAGCTCTTTTGGGTCATGTCGCCCACCCGACACACACCCGCAGCTCATCTGCCCAATTCTTGTTCATTCATGCTCCTTCGTTTACCAATCACACGAAACCATCGCAAGACTTTGTCATTCACATTCCACTGATGCCCTACTCGTCATTTGACCATCGCATGCACGCACTTTCGTGGTGTTCCAACTCGCCGAACAACCCACCATTTAGCTCGCCACGCCTGCCAACTCCATGTCGCCTTGCCCGATCAACCCACCTTACGCACACTGTTCACGTTTACATGGGCGCCCTACTCACCTACCTGAGTCACCACAAATGCCCAATGGTTTTGTTCCAACCGAATGTTGACTCACTTGTACATTCAACCCATTGCCCGAATGCCCATTTCACCTAATGCCAACTCGTTCACTGAGTCACCTGCATTTTCCTGACCATTGACTAGTGCATTTGCCCAAGATCGCCTAACTCACGGTTCCGTGTTCACTAGGTGCATCCGCCCAGCTCACGACCATCACCTATTCAGCTCGCCCGACTCCCATTTAGACCACCTGACCATGATACAGCTCACCTGCCAAACTTGCCTGTGGCCACCTGAACTCACAAACACAGTTCCTCCATTATGCAGCTAGGGAGCTTCAACCCCTAGCTCCTCCTCCACCTTCGCCTCTATTTCAGAGTGCTAACATTTCTAACATGCACTCCTTGCTTGTATGTTTTTTTGGAGCTCTTTCTTAATCGGTTGATGATCCTCCACCAATCCTCGTCACATATTTATATGATGGTCACCCAAGGTAGGGGCTTTGGCCCATGGCCAAGTTGACCCATGCTTTTATCTCTTCACCATAGTTCCCACGTCAGCCATGGTGAGGGCGCCCACACTCGGGACTACCCCACCATATAAGTTCACCATCACACTAACACTTAGTGACTTTTTGCATTTCCTCCCATTTATCCTAACTCGTCGCATTGTGCAGGCATGCCCAACTCGCCGGTTTCCCCCGCTCGTCGCCCGCTCACCCGTCGTGCACCCTTTTCCAAGTGATTCAAAAGTCAGGGACTTTACATCCTCCCCCACTTCAAGCCATTGTTGTCCTTGACAATTCTCCATCCCAGCAACCACCTGTCACCAAGACTACAAATCAACCATGGTCGTAAAGTGCTACCAACTCCAACATCACAAGATGCCCATACTATCTACCTTCACTCAATGTCACATAAACCTTTTTTCTATGTTTCCACAATTAGGAACTCTTCTTGATCCATGCCTTCAATTAGTCCATATATTGCAAACATCCCTGCAACATATGTAATACGACTATCTCCACCATGTGTCATTCATGATGTGAACCTCTACATAATACTCCAGCCAACACAACATCTTAGTCAAATCCAAGACATCTATCTAACATAAACTCAGTGCACTACATGCCCCCATGTCATCAAACTAGTTGGGTAGCCAATCCAACTATAATGCTCAACCCATGAGAATGTACCTTCTCCATGCCACTGTCGGTTGTTTCTTCAGCATCTTGTCACAATCTCAAACTCGATCAAAATCTATCCAAAATAAGCCATGCTCAGGTCCATGGTATGTCCATACAAATTGTTACATGATGTCCATGATGCTAATGCCAATGTGTTGCTACGTAGTCGCATTAATTCCTATATCATCCACCTGTAAATATTAAGAAGCCTCCTCCCAAGGCCCCTTGTCAAGGTGGTGCAGCCCTTCCCAAACAAGGTCACTACACCAACCCACCTTCAAGGTTGTCTATCGAGAAAGTAGGGCCAGGAAGTTCCCTCCCTGATTCTCATCCACTGATGTATCAAACTGATGTTGTGTTCTCAAGTGCTTGTGCAGAGCCTCAACTTCCTCACATGTACACCCAAGCTTATCAAGCTTTCCTTTCGTCAACTGAAAGTCATATATGCCCATGGCATACCTGCAAAACTCCACTATGCCAGGTGGATCTCTACCTGAATAATATTCCCCAACCACTGCCATTGAAGAAGTATTCGAACTTCCTTCATTTTCAACCTCATCATGAAGATATTTGGTAGAAGATGATCCTTCCAAGTGTCTCAAGATATGTGAAAGTGATTTTCCACCTTCATCTCTCCCTCTATCTCTTGCAATGAAGTCCGTTGCTCGAGTCATACTCCAAAGTTATCTTTGCTCCACATCCATATGCTTCACATTCGAATCTTTGGGATACAAAGTCATAGAAGCCATCCTTGGTCTATACCCTAAGAAACTCGTTTTATTCATTGGAACCAACAAGGTTCTCCCTTCAACTGTAATCAAGAGAATGTCATGGTCCACCACTAGTATGGCTTGTGCAACCTTCAAAAAATATTTCCCTAGCACCATAAAATGATCATCCAAGTCCATGATCCTAAAGTTCAACTTTCCAAAACAAGAGCCCACTCTCACCTGAGTGTCCTCCATCACACCAGTCATAGCTTTCATGGTAGAGTTTACTGCTTTGAAAGCACTCCATTCTCTCCTCATTTTAGCTTTCTTCCCAAAATACTTTGCTGCTTTCCTAATCATGAAACTATGAGTAGCTCCCTGTCCACCAAAGCTGAAAATATCTTGCCACATAAAATCCCCTACACAAAACACAGCTTCAAGGCATCCCCATCCTCTTTCGACTTGATCTTGCATCTTACTTCAACAACCTTCTTCAGCAACTCAACCTCAGAAGAGTCTATCGTACTATGCTTCGACCTAACTTCCTTCTTAAGGTATTTCACCTCTTTGATTGGCCCTTGTAAGCAACCTGATCCTGGTTCTACCTGAATCCCTTCAAGCTTATCCTCCATCGTTTCTTACTTAAGCACACCAATCAAGTACCCATTGATTCCTTCTATCCGCATTGAACTAAGCCTCTGAACATCTATCTGATTGTCTTAATGGTAGTCCCTAATTATGTTAATATAATCAAGCTCATCATACTCTATCAAAATGGTCTCCCTACCAAGAAAGTCCCTCTTTATCCCATCCTCAAACTTCTTGACTTCTGCTTCCACCATGGTGCTTTTCTCCTTCAACCAAACTCTTTCATCCATGAGTTCTTGGAGCCTAAGATCGCCCAGTTGGATCTCTTTGTCAATTCCCTTGACTTCATCAGTCCCCACATGAAGATCATTCAAGTCTTCCCCCATGTCTACTATGTTGATCCCAATATGCATCAAAGTTTCCCACCTTCATACAACAGCTTCATAATGCTTCTGCGTTTCTTCTTTCCAACAATCCATCATGCTTTTAAGCTTTTGAAAGGCCCTTTTGACCATATTCACCATGAAAAGGTGCCCATTACTACCTTAACCAATACTTCTTTTAGAATTGGTGCCCCATCGTTGAGCTGTCGTAAGCTCTGCTAGGTCGTATCACCCACCCAGAGCACACATGTAGCTCGTCTGCCCACCAATCGTCCATCTGCACTCCTTGGTTTACCTGTCACATGAAACCATCACACAACTTCATCGTTCACATTCCATCGAAGCCCAAATCACCATTTGACCACCACATGTGCCCGCTGACGTGGCATTCCAACTCGCTGAATGACCCACCGTTTAGATCACCATGCCTGCCAACTCTGTGTTGCCTTTCCTGGTCGACCCACCTTACCGCACAACATTCATGTTTACGTAGGCACCCAACTTGCCTACCCGAGTCACCACAAATTCCCACCCGTTTCGTTCCAATAGAAAACCGACTCACCCATCGCATGTTCAACCCACTTCCTGAACACCCATTTCATCGAAGGCCAACTCATTCACCGAGCCACCCGCATTTTCCCAACCATTCACCGGTGGGTCTGCCCAAGCTCGCTCAATTCACTCGACAACCCAACTCACCATTCCATGTTCACACGGTACACTCGTCTAGCTTGCGACCACCGCACATTCATCTTGCCTAACTCCCGTTCAGACCGTCCGACCATGATATGACTCGCCTGCCAAACCTGCACCCGAACTCCCAAACATAGTTCATGTGTTCTGCGGCTAGGGTGCTTCGGCCTCTAGCTCCGGTTGTACCTTCGCCTCCATTTCAGAGGGCCAACCTTTCCAACTTGCACTCCTTGCTCGTATGTTTTTTTGGAGCTCTTTCTTTATTGGTTGATGATCCTCCACCAATCCTCCTCACGTATTTATAAAATGGTTGCCTAAGTTAGGGGCTTCGGCCCATGGCCAAGCTGACCCACGCTTCTATCACTTCGCCATATTTCCCATGTCAGCCATGGTGAGGGCACCCACAACTGGGACCGCCCCACCATATAAGTTCGCCATCACACTAACACTTAGTCAATTTTTGCATTTCCTCCCATTTAGCCCAACTCATCACACTGCGTGGGCATGCCCAACTCGCCAATTTCCCCATCTTGTTGCCCGCTCACCCATCGTGCACCCTTTTCCAAATGATCTGTAACTTGGGGGCTTTACATGACCCAACCAAATGAGTTTACATGGGCGCCCTCACATGACACGACCCAACCTGCCCAAACGAGCTTACATGGGCATTGACACCTCACCGAAATGAAGGCAGAAGAAATATTCGGGAAAACGGGCCACATGAACATGCACAAGGCCCACCCTTGGTCACAACTTATCATTTTTTATACGTGCACTTATGCCCAAGCATGCCCTTACACGGAATGACCGGTCGAACGAGTTTACACGGGTGCCCTCAAATGAGTCGGTTGAACACGTTTACATGTAAAGCAACTATCCTTAAGGAGATTACATGGGCGCCCTCAAATGACTCGCCTGAACGAATTTACACAGGAACCCTCAAATGACCCTCCTAAATGAGTTTACATGGAAAAAGAAGGCACATGGGAGAGTTTGGCAAATCGAATGCATGAACATGCACAAAGCCCACACCTGGTCACAACTTAGCATTTTTGACACGAGCCCGTGTCCCTGGGCATGTTCTCACACAACATGGCCTAACCCACCCAAATGAGTTTACAAGGGCTACCTCACATGACCCAACCTAATGCAGCCAAACTAGTTTACATGGGCACCCTCACATGACACATCCCACCCCGCCCAAACAAGTTTACATGGGCACCCACACCTGACCGAAATGAAGGCACAAGGGAGAGTTGGGCAAATGGGCTACACGAGCATGCACAAGGCCCACCCTCAGTCACAACTTAGCATTTTTAATACGTTCAGTTGTGTACGGGCACACCCTCACAAGAAACGACTAGCTGAATGCATTTTTTAGGGTGCCATCAAATGACTAGACTGAACGAGTTTACACGGGCACCCTCAAACGACCTCACCAAAAGAGTTTACATGGAAAATGACCCGCCCGAACGAGTTTACAAGGGTGCCCTAAAATGACCTGCCTGAATGAGTTTAGATGGAAAGTGATGGCACATGGGAGCTTTGGGCAAAAAGACTGCACGAATGTGCACAAGGCCCACCACTAGTCACAACTTAGCATTTTTGACTCGGGCCTGTGTGCCTGGGTGCGCCCTCATATGAAACGACTTGAACTGACATGATTGAATGAGTTTACATGGGCGCCCTCACATGACACAACCCAACCTGCCTGAATGAGTTTACATGGGCACCCTCACATGAGTGAAACAAAGGCATAAGTGAGAGGTGGGCAAATGAGCTGCACGAACATGCACAAGGCCGACCCTAGGTCACAACTTAGCATTTTTTATATGGGCACATCTACCCAAGCGCACCCTCACACTAAATGACCTGACTGAATGAGTTTTCATGGGTGCCCTCAAATGACCTACCCAAACGAGTTTACACGGCCACTCTCAAATGACTCATCTGAACGCATTTACATGGAAAATGATACTCTCAAATGAGTTTACATGGAAAATGACCACCTCGAATGAGTTTACATGGGTGCCCTCAAACGACCTGCCTGAATGAGTTTACATGACCTCCCTCAGACGACCCACCCGAGCGAGTTTACATGGCAAACAACCCGCCTGAACAAGTTTACACAGAAAATGACCTGCCCGAATGTGTTTACACAACAAACGACCCACCCAAATGAGTTTACATGGGTGCCCACACATGACCAAAATGAAGGCACAAGGGAGAGGTGGGAAAATGAGCTGCACGAATGTGCACAAGGCCTACTCTGGGTCATAACTTAGCAATTTTGATACGGGAACACATGCCCATGCACGCCCTCACATTGAATGACATGAACAAATGATTTTACATGACCACCCTTAAACAACCTACCCGAATGGGTTTACATGGAAAAAGACCTACCCGAATGAGTTTACACAACAAACGACCCGCCCGAACGGGTTTACATGGCCACCCTTAATTGACCTGCCCAAATGAGTTTACATGGAAAATGACCTTCTAGAACGAGTTTACATAGGCACCCTCAAATGAATCTCCTGAATGATTTTATAGGGAAAGTGACCCACCTGAACGAGTTTACATGGAAAACGACCCACCCAAATGAGTTTACACAGCAAATGACCCACCCAAACGAGTTTACATGGGTGCCCACACACGACCAAAACGAAGGCACAAGGGAGAGGCAGGGAAATGAGTTGCACGAACATGCACAAGGCCCACCCATGGTTACAATTAGCATTTTTGATACAGGAAAGTGTGGCCAGGCGCACCCTCACACTGAACGACCCAACTAAACAAGTTTACATGGGCACCCTCAAATGACCTGCCTGAACAAGTTTACACACCCACCCTCAAATGACCTACTCGAACGAGTTTACATGGAAAATGACCCACCCAAATGATTTTACATAGCAAATGACCCCCGTGAATGAGTTTACACAGGTTTCCTCAAATGACCCGCTCGAATGATTTTACATAGAAAATGACCACTCGAATGCGTTTACACACAAAAAGACCTACCCGAACGGGTTTACATAGTAAACTACCAACCCGAATGAGTTAACATGGGTACCCACACACAACCGAAATGAAGGCACAAAGGAGATGGGGGAAAATGAGTTACATGAATGTGCATAAGGCCCACCCCGGGTCATGTTGGGCATGGGATCCCGCCAAGGTAAGTTTTTGGGCTTAAAGCCCAAGTTTTGACTAAGTATAATGTAAAGACTTCGCGATTTGTGGGCGCAGAGCGTGGAGATGGTAAATGAGTCAGAGGGTTGTCTTCCCTCATTTTTGTAATGTAATGTTGGTTTGAGAGATCTACCCATGGTCCACAGACCATGGGATTGTATAAATAGAGTGAGTCTCTAAGTGTAAAGAAATAAAAGAGAGGAATCAATCAATGGAAGATCTAATAAGGAAGCATTGGGTCTAAGTGTAGAGTCGTGTCTTTGGGTCATAGAGTAGGAGAAGGCTCTGCGGCTGAGTGTGTAGAGGCCTAATAGTCCAAAACTGAGTGCATGGACCCTTGAAGCTGAGTGCACAGGGCAGGTTGAGTTTGTAACCAATTGAAGCATTAATAAAGAGAAGTTTTACATTATTTATGTGTATCTTTTCCTATTTTATGCATTGAAGTATATTGGGTATGAATTGCAAGTTTAATGTTTATTTGGTACACGAACTTATATGAATGTGCTGAATAAATATAATATAAGGTATCTATTTATGCAAAGATAACTAACTGTTAGAAGAAGATAAGTAAGATCTGTTGTGTGGCTTGGGGAAATAGAGAAGATCACTATCCTAGCAACATGAAAGCTCCATAGCCCATGGTTAGGTAGCATGAAGACGAATATAACAAGGTCATGAAGGCCTCACAAGCTAAGAAAGTGTGCGAAGTAACCTGCACTAAAGTATTCACAGTTGGACTAAAAAGACCCCTCAAAGATATCAGGGGTGTGGAAACCTGGTTACAACATCCCTCCCATACTGCTTTGGGTGAGAAGCGCAGACTGTTGCCAAAAGGGTCAATAGTACAAGGATTTGTTTGGCTAATTAACTCCAAACTTGGGTAGGCCCCAACAAGCCAACAAATGATTTCATTGTTGGGACATGAATCTTCATAGAGATGTTTGATGTCGTATCATTGGAATCCAACTAAGAAAGGAATTAAAGTTTGGTTGGACAGAATAATTCGCAAGTTCGCGGCACAAGAGAATAGGAATCCGTGACTATCAAAAGAAGAGTGGTTATACTACTACCTGTACATAGAGATCCATGAATTTTTCTTTACATCTTTCCCTACTGAGTTGTACGAGTGGATCGTGAAGCTAGCAGATAGCCAAGGAAGGTTCAAGCTTGACAGTCCTATTGTGTGGACCCCAGAGTTGGTACGCATATTGGAAGGATCAGAGGATAAGATCACACGCACTGTTGATCACTGGCTTGATCAAATTATAGGAGGATTCATTACCGAGTTTACAGAATGTTATCGCAAAATATAACCTTGATAGGCTACTAATCAAGTAGATTCTGAGTAACTCTTTCAAACCAATCTTTTGGTTGAGACTTAGCCTCCTCAACCTGAGAGGGCTCTCTCAATAGGTTTAAGATTTTTGATTAATGATTAGATGGCTAACTCTAGGAACAAAATGGACAAATGTATAACTGTTTGACTAGTTGAATCAAAGATTGGCAAAGATCTATTGGGCTATGGAGTCAAGATAGTCTTCGACCAAAAACTGTTGGGTTATGTTATATTCTTTCCACAACCAACCTATGTAGTGAATCGGGGGATGAGAGGGGGGGCAGAGCCCCCCCTTCGTTGTGCTGATTTCATAGTGGGGGGGTCACAGGGGGGTGAGTAGCGCCCCGGGAAATTTTTTTTTTTTGACCCTATATTAGGTTGGGCGAACCTACCTATGGTTTTCGGTCCATGGTTTTGGACGGAATGGTTTTTGGTCCATGGTATTGGATGCTTCGGTATGTATAAATATGTATTGTAACATTGAAAGGAACATAATGAAAAATCAAGCTGGTAGTCCCGGTTTTGGGATCCAGGGGAAAATCTCTGTGCATATG
>APFE030546166.1:153161-233191 GCA_000404065.3 Pinus taeda
AAACAATCCAAAAAGAAAATGATTTTAACAGATTTTCAATATATTATTTATTTATGGGGTAATACTTTTTCATTAAAATATAATGATTATTTTTCCCTTAAATTGAGGAGGATTTTCAATCTTTATACATATTTAAGAATTTTCTAAAATTTGAGTATGATTGCTAATATTCACAAAATGAAAATTATGAAAATTAAATTTAAAAGAATAATATAATACTTGGGTATATAACAATTAACAATTTTTTGAGGAATTTCAAATATATTTTGGAATTCATAACACAAATTCAACTAGAATTATGGAATTTTGAATAGGATTATTAGAGTTTGGAATATTTATTATGGATATCAAGGAAGTTTTGAAAAAAGATATAGCAGATTCAAACAAATTAAATTTCCAAATTAAAGGAAACATCTTATTCTACTCTTTTTAGGGAAGCAAATCATTTCCTTATTTAGAGCATGGCTATGACTATGTATCTAATGTATAATAAAAGGTTAAACCATATGGATAACATTGACTTTCTCAAATAGCTTCAAATAGCCACAACCACCTTTGAATCGAGTGGGATGGTATAAGGAGGCATTATCTTGGTTAGACCATGGAGGGATAGTGGAAGAGATCATTTTGCACACTAAAAGAAAATATTAGAAATTATCATGCCATAAGGAGTTAGAGATATATACATTCTTAAAATAAGAACAAATTTTCATGAAGAAAAGAAGCATTTAGTCTCAACCTTTAAAGGCTTAGGCTACAAAGAAAATGAGATTAAAAGAGCATTTCAGAAAGCCGAGAAAAGATTATTATCTCATGAACCAAAGACCAGAGATCAACCTGAGGGTGGTAGGGTTTTTCTTCCTTACATTCATGGAGTTACAGACAAGATGGCGAAGGTCCTAAGAAGAAAAAACATAAGCACGCAATTCTCAGCCCCTGGGACAATCAGGCAAGGTATGAGATCAGTTAAAGATAACATTGATAAACATCAACTTAAAGGGGTCTATAAAATCGATTGCTCATGTGGGAAAAGTTACATTGGTGAAACTGGTCGTTCCCTGCAGACAAGACTCAAAGAGCATGGGGCTGATATTAAAAATGAAAGGTCTCGTTCATCCGCCCTTGCAGAACACTCGTCAAAGACTAAGCACCATGTCTTATTGGAAAGCGCCTCCATTATCGCCAGGGAGGAGCAGCAACATAAGCGAAAGATCAGAGAAGCCCTGGAGATTATCAAACACCCGCACAATCTTAACAGAGACAACGGTATGGAGATCAGTGGAAGCTGGTTTCCCCTAATCAGAAAAATTAATCCCTTACCATAATAATAATAATAATAATAATAATAATAATAAGATAATAATAATAATAATATTAATTCCAATTAACTAATAAATAACAATAATAATATTAATTCCAATTAACTAATAAATAATTATTATATTAATCCAATTAACTAATAACGAAATAATAATAATTATTAATTAATTCATATTAATAATTATTATAAAAATTAATAATTCATATAATAGATATTATAAAATTATTAAATTCATATAAATTATATAAAAAATTAATTCTTTTAATATTCAATTTTCATTATTATATAATATTATATATATTATTAAGATTCTACCTTTAGAATCTTAATCTATATTAGCTTTATCTTTTAATTTTCTAATTTGATTTTTATAATTAACCATATTAATTTATTCTTTATTAATTTAATAATTCCTATATTAACAATTAATAAAATAATAATAATAATATAATAAAATAAAATAAATAAAAATAAAAAATAAATAAATAATAAAAAATAATATTAATCAATTAAAAAATATCATAATTATTATTATTATTCCATATTTATAATAATTTAATGAGGGTAAATAATGGCCGTAAAAGGAATTAATTCTTATTAATCATTAGTTTGAAAATAATTAATAATTATTAATTTAAAAATAATTATTTATTAATAATAATAATATATATTTTCAAATTAATAATAATTTAAAAGTTAATTCTTTTTATCTTTATTATTCATTCATTTAATAATAATAATAACATACAATTAATTTAAATAATATTAACATAATAATAATAAAAATAAAAATATTAATCCAATTATCAAATGATAATAATTATTAATAAATTCATATTAATAATAACTTTTCATTTCTAATTAAAAATTAAATGAATTAAGTCTTCACTTTTGAATATTGATTTATAATATATTAATTTATAAAGCAAACTTTATAATTAACTATTTCCTATTTCTAAAAAATTAATTAATTTAAAATTAAAAATTAATTATAATAAAGAGGCAGCCGACTTCTCAAAAGTGAGAGCCGACCTTCCTCTCTGCCTTTCTCTTCTTTCCTCATCCCTATTTATACCCTTGTCAGCTGCTCTTCTTCTATCAAGCTTCAAGTTGCCCTGATGATGGATCCCAGTTGGGATTCGAAACGTTGGCAGAACAATCTTCTTACTGTGGAATCTCCGATGAATGAATCAAAAATATTATACCACAGAGGTCTCAAATCAAGATGTATTGTAACATTGAAAGGAACATAATGAAAAATTAAGTTGGTAGTCCCGGTTTTGGGATCCAGGGAAAATCTCTGTGCATATGTGTTTTATGTGTTATGCTCTCGCATTGTTTATTTTCTTTGTTTTAGAATTTGTATGCAGGTAATTTCTGTACAGGGTTAAAACCTACAAAAACAAGGTCAACAAAACATGGAAGTCAAGGCACTTAGAGTTTAGGTTTATAAATAAAACAGTAACACAATGAATCAACATAGTTTATAAGAAGGTGAAGGAAGTTAGAGCATATTCCAATGAATTCTAAGTATCACAAGCTCATACCACTGAGAATAAGTAATTTAACAAGGCCATAAGAACATCAAACACATAAACTCCTTGTGAATCTTGAGTCGTCAAATTGATCTCTATATTAAGTTTGAAAAACCACAGTTTCTTACAATAATAGAAGTTTCTTTTGCTAATGAAATTACCAACCTCCTTGAGGAATTTGACCTCATGTTTTATATAGAGTATTTAAAACCTTGGATTTTATGATCCATCCTTAAGAGAATTTGAATTTGACACCTATCTACTCATAAAACAAACTCTTAATTAAAAGCTGACATCTAACTGTCTTTTAGGATTCCTAATACAAATAGGAGTGAAACTCCTAAAACATGTTTCAACAACCTTATATAGGACTTAAATACATTCTTTGACAGCTACTAATACATGCATTCAACCTTTATGATGCCTCCAACATTGTTACCAACCCTGCTGATCCGTGACCTAACTATCTAGAAACTATCTTTAAACAACATGTATAAAACTGGAAAATTCTGATTTCTGAAAATATGGCTTCAAATAAAGCCTTGTTTCTCTCAACCGGTAACACTTTTTCATAAATTGAGAGAGGTTATTGTATTTGGAGATTTTATGAATAGAAACCTCTTTCATAATTCTAAAATACTTTTGAATTTGGCTAGAAAATAATCATGAAGTGAACTACTAAAACCAAAAAACAAAGTTTTTCTCTCAATGACTTTCAATATTTTTGTAGTGCAATTTGGGTCATCAATTTCTCCCAATAATGAATTTAACAAAAATGAGAGAGGTTTTTGTAGTTAAGTATGTTATGAAGAAAAATTTCTTTCATCTTTCAAAAATAATTTTTTAATTTCTCAGGAACCCCCTTGGAAATTGACTACTAAAAACAGAAAAAAAGTGTTAAAAGTTCACCTTCAGCAGTTTCGTAGCGCGCTATGAAACTGTTGTGTATGCTATTTTTTCAACACAGTTTTCAGAATGGTTAAATATATGGGTTATAAATAGCATGTGAGACTTCTATTACATGGAGCAAGGCTGATTTAAGTTTATTTGGATATGAAAATGAGACTCTTAACATATCACCTACTGATTATCAAGACTAAAATGACCTTTATACCTCTTTGAAATCATGACCAAAAGCAGAGTTTACACAACGATGTTTTGAGAATTTTTTGGGTGATAATAGTGGCTCCACTAGGGATAGTGTGCCCTAGTGGTACACTAAGAACCGGTAGCTCCGGTGCTGCTATCCATCCTTTCGAATAAAACTCTGAAATTTTGCCAAGCTTCTCATCAAGCTTTAATGGCCTTCACCTCGGGCTCAAGCTTGATGATCACTGCAGAAGAAACAAATCTGTATCTATTAAAAATATGTTCATTCAAATTTGAGCTTATTCACACACTCCTACCTACCCTATCAGCTACAATCTCCATTTGCAGCTCAAGGAACATGAAACTTCCAATGAAGCCAGTCATTGATATGATCTGACACTTGAATCTCTTGACTGTGCTTGAAGAAAAAATAAACACGATACTGAAATAACCAAGTCAGCATGAGATGTAACTAATCTTCAAGATGAAAATATAACTGGAAATCTGAACAGTAAATATTTTCCATGTAATTAGCTTAGGGTCAAAAAAGACATGATTAGTTTGATGATGCTCATAACATTCTATATCTTTAGGCAACTGATTCTCAGCCACACAAAATTCCTTTGATATGCTATCCAACTGCTTTTCTGAATGATTCTTGCAAACAATGTAATTTTCCTCATTATTATGATTATTCTTTGATGTAAGTTGCTACAAAGTATGACATAAAAAATCAACCTTTTCCTCTGCCTGAGGGTTCTAAAAGCTATCTTCTAGTATTTCTTCTTGGTGTTTGCAATGATTTTCATACTCTTTATGATCAAAAGACTGGAAAGTTTACTGCATCTTTACATTAATCTCAGAGGATGTAACATGGTCTTCATAATTAAACCCCTACTGATTTTCATGTTGCATTTTATGGGATGTTATCATTTCTTCTTGGTGTTGAAATGTATTGTTATGAAGAGCCTCTAAAATTTCTTCATCCATGAATTCATCATCATCATAACAATCCTCCAAATATTGAATAAAACTCATAGAATGTTTACAACAATCTTTGACCAGCAATAAGGAGGGATGACACTCTTTATACATCTCAACGAATACATCATGGAAATTAGCAAGGGAATATAATGAACCATTTTCCAAGCCTTTATACCAAGACCATGCTTTTCCTTCTAAAGTGTTCATAAACATATTCATGAGACAATATTTAGGGAACTGAACCTTAAAACTATGTACATGCATATGGAACTGAACCAAATGAAGAGCATCATTGTATTTCTTTTCATCTTTGAATATTGGAAGATCATCTAACCGTTCGACCTTTGGCATAGGATTTGGAAAACTAGGGATATGAGACCAATTCATAGGGGCATACCTAGAATTCATTCTTACAATGGAAATCATCTTGAAACTTCATCAAGTTACTGATATTATACTAGTGGAGTCACCTTCCAATTTGTTATTTTATGTGTGGAGTCGCCAAGGTAGCTGTAGCCTTGAACAACTTCCTAAGCTCCTGCTACCTTTAGAATTTCAGCTTCTTGATTTCGGGAATGAGTAATCTTCAGTCTCTTGGCAGACGCACCAAAATGTTATCACAAAATCTGAACCTAATAGGCTACTGATCAAGTAGACTCTTAGTAACTCTTTCAAATCAATATTTTGGTTGAGGCTTAGCCTTCTCAACCTGAGAGGGCTCTCTCAATAGGTTTAAGATTTTTGATTAATGATTAGATGGCTAACTCTAGGAACAAAATGGACAAATGTATAACTGGTTGACTAGTTGAATCAAATATTAGCAAACATCTATTGGGCTATGGAGTCAATATAGTCTTCAACAAAACAACATGATCAGTAAAACATGGAAGTCAAGGCACTTAGATTTTAGGTTTATAAATAAAACAGTAACTCAAAGAATCAACATAGTTTACAAGCATGTGAAGGAATTTAGAGAATTGTACAATGAATTCTTGGTA
This sequence comes from Pinus taeda, assembly GCA_000404065.3. NCBI lineage: Eukaryota > Viridiplantae > Streptophyta > Pinopsida > Pinales > Pinaceae > Pinus > Pinus taeda. The sequence continues at coordinate 159,089 of APFE030546166.1, forward strand.
TCACAAGCTCATACCACTAAAAATAAGTAATTGAAAAAGAGCATAAGAACATAAAACACATAAACTCCTTGTGAATCTTGACTAGTCAAACTGATCTTTGTATTAAGTTTGAAAAACCACAGTTTCTTATAGTAACACAACTTTCTTTTGCTAATGAAATTACCAACCTCCTTGAGGAATTCGACCTCATGCTTTATATAGAGTCTTTACAAAATTGGATTCTATGATCCATCCTTAGGATAATTCGAATTTGACACCTATCTACTCATAAAACAAACTCTTAATTACAAGCTGACAGCTAACTATCTTTTAGGAGTCCTAATACAAATAGGAGTGAAACTCATTAAACATGTTTCAACAACCTTATCTAAGACTTAAATACATTCTTTTATAGCTTCTAATCCATGTCTTCAACCTTCATGATGCCTCAAACATTGTTACCTACCCTACTGATCTGTGACCTAACTGTCCAGAAACTGTCTTTCAAAAACATGTGTAAAACTGGAAAATTATGATTTATGAAAATATGGCTTCAAAGAAAGCCTTGTTTCTCTGAACTAGTAACAATTTTGTGGAAAATGAGAGAGATTATTGTATCTGGAGATTTTATGAAGATAAGCCTCTTTCATAATTCTAAAATAATTTTTCATTTGACCAAAAACGAATCATGAAGTGAACTACTAAAACCAAAAAATAAAGTTTTTCTCTCAATGACTTTCAACAGTTTTGTAGTGCAAGTTGGGTCATCAATTTCTCCTACCTCAGAATTAATTTAAAGAAACTGAGAGAGTTTTTTGTAGCTACGTATTTTATGAAGAAAAATCTCTTTTAGTTTTCAAAAAAGAGTTTTCAATTTCTCAAGAACTCCCTTGGAAATTGACTATTAAAAATAGAAAAAAGTGCTAAAAGTTCACCTTCAACAGTTTTGTAGTGCGCTACGAAACTACTGTGTATGCTCCTTTTTCAACACAGTTTTCAAAATGGTTAAATATATGGGTTCTAAACAGCATGTGAGACTTTTAGGACATGGAACAGGGTTGATTTAACTTTATTTGGATATGAAAGTGAGACTCTTAACCTATCACCTACCCATTATGAAGACTAAAATTACCTTTAGACCTCCTTGAAATCATGACCAAAAGAAGAGTTGACACAATTATGTTTTGAGATTTTTTTGGGTGATAACATGATAGACACTATGGTAAGCTACAACAAGGCTGAGTGAATCTTTCTCAAAGGACATCGAGGTAAGTACGTTAAGTATCTGAACACTTGGATTAAAATGCTACTGTGTGAGAAGAGGATTGTGCGAATATATTGATGTTTGGGGCTACGCAAAGTGGGAGAATTTACAGAAATGAAGGTAGTGCAGAAAGAGAAACTATCCCCTTGATTTCACCTTCATGAGGGGGCGAGAGAGAGCTCATGAAGGTATCACCAAGAAGTGTGATCAATTTGATAAGGCAAAGGATTCTGCACATACCACCCCCACCAACACCACCACCAAATTCACCGCCTTCACCCCCATATTCGCTCGTACCACCTCCAACACCACCGCGAATCAATATGGTAAGTGCGATAAAGTTGTCAGTGTTCAAGGGAGTACGAAATGAAGATCTGAACCAGTTTTGGTTCATGATAAAAGCCATATGGGAAGTGCAGGGAGTTATAGAAAAAAATATAAAGAAAGTGACACTGGTCACCACTCTGTAGGATTGCATGCTGACCTGGTATATTAAGCATTCTAATGACATTGTGAATGTGGGGATCGTAGATATCCAAATTGTGCTAAATAGAGAAATTAGTAGGCTAAAGTCAGAGGCACAGTCAATCATTGGATTCAAATATATCATGATGCTACCAAGCGAGACCCCTTGATAATTGACTCAGACACTGAAGTGCACAATTCGTGAAGCTAATATGACTTTGATAAATGGACAGCACCGCGAATGGTTTGTAGCATCGCTAACGCCACATTTAAGGAATGCGCTATCACAACAAAGGTTAACGAATCAGACAGAGGCCTTGGATATCATGATGAGGCTACATGAGATCCTGATACAGGATCCTAACTTGGTCGTTCAGCAAATCCATGCACATTTGAAAAACTTATGCCTTGAGATGTAGAGTCTGAAACAGGACATGGCAAATCACTCAGAAATGTGCGAAGAAGTATGGTGCGTAAAATGCAAGGGTCAGGGACATGACAAGGACCACTACTCGATGTTAGTGAATTACCTCGCAGAGGAGGACTGATGTCATTAAGGCCAGAGGCCCAAGCAGGACCTAGTGTGGTGCTTGCTTTGTGGTGTGCGATTTGTCAAATAAGAGGAAAGCATGCTATGGAAAATTGCCATTTGTTACAGAAGTACACACAGAATTCACAACATTTGTTCTGTAATTTTTGTAGATCGTTTGGACATGATGAGTGCACCTACAGAAGCTATGAGATGATGATGGATAATACTCCCACCTATAGGGTTTAGGTTGAAACACCCCCCTTGAACAGAAAGCAGGACTGGCACAAGCCATATTTCAGGGGCACGGACAAGGTCGGGGTGGAGGGGGACCTAGAAGAGGTTGCAGACATTAGATATGTTACAATTTTGGGGGAACATGATATTATGTCCATGATTGTATGAATCCAACATGTTTATCATGTCTGTATTGTACCTTGTTTGATCATGAGACAGAGAATTGTCCCACACTAATAGCAAGGTTGCACGACAAGGGAGCGCTCAAACCTCCCTTGACTTAGAACCTACAGATGATGAGCTTTGAGCCATGCGAGGAAGACCCTAGTGTGAACATTGTGCTCTGAAGTGGAATTATGATAGGAGATGATAAAGACAAACAACCTAAAGGTAATACTTGGGTTCGCAAGGCTCTGACGAAAGAACCGAAGTTTTGTTTGGAGTGCACTATGTAAACCTTCATGGAAGCTAGGAAGAGACTCGCTGATGCCTCCACCTCATAAATCAAAGACAAACCAGAGCCATAAATGGACCCATCAATGCTCACTACATTCCTAGAAACATGCATGAAGCTGCTATGCAATAGTAAGGTTGTAATGGGATTGTAGGAACTCATTAATAGATGCACTGGGACCACACTGAGAGAACTACACGTAGTCTGAAGTATTGGAAAGCATGCCACAAGGATGGGAAGAGAAATGAGGTTGGTAGTAGATATTAGAGAATATGCAATGGACCAAGTAATTATGGACCTAGGCTCTGACGTGAACGTTCTGCCGAAGCAAAAATGGGAGTGCATGGGAAGGCCTATGCTGCAATGGTCTCCTATCCAACCGCAAATGGAGAACCAACAAAATATAATACCCATGGGGAGATTGCACGGAATCATCGTGGATATTGAAGGATCAAGCACGCTAACAGACTTTGAAGTGATAGATATTTTTGATGACAACAATCCCTACCCCATGCCATTAGGAATCGATTGGGCCACTGACATGAACGGGGTGATAAATCTGAAGAAGCACAAGATGATTTTTGAGAAAATGTATTTGTGTGTAGTCATACCTTTGGACCCTGCAGAAGGACCATGCTACAAAGATTCAGTGCACAACTATGAAAGTGATGACAATTTCGACTGCATCTATAAGATAACCGCATGAGAGAAAGACTAGGTAAATCCCACCGCGGATGGACGAATCTCATGGGAGTGCGAAAGCTCCTGCACATCAGATTCTGATGAGGAAATAGAGCAATGGTAGAACCGGTTGCACGAAGTGACCATGTTGAACTGTAATATGATGACAAGGTTATTGCACTGCATATCAAAATAAGTGAGGGATCTACCTACTTATGATGGGTTAATTGAGGTATATGCTTTCTTGAAAAGATTTTAAAGAGAGGTGTCAGAACAACAACATTTCGAGGCTTTGAAAAGGGTACTACGCATTACACCTGTGAGGTGGTGGGGTATGCACCAAGGAAAATTTTAGGACTAGCATGAATGTAGGAGAATGATGCGCATGCATTTTGGGAAGCCTTAAATGCGGCTAACAGACAAGAATGACAGATGGGATGATCCACGTGCACATATGTCCAGGTGGGTATAGGCATATGGCAAACAACCTGTGTGGATGCACATGGCCTTTGACTAAGTGTGCAAAGCACTGAACATGGTATATAATCCACAGCGTAGTGATTGGGATCTGTGCATACCAATAGTTATGTGGGCTTATAGGACAACGTGCAAGAAACTGATGGGACAGACACCTTTCTGGATGGCCTATGGAGCAAACGTAGATATGATGGTAAGCACAGCTAAATGAAGAAGAACGCATGGGACCAGAGGAATAAATATGATAGGGTGATCTTAGGCTCCAAGAACTCATGAAAGAAAGAGTGTGGTTAAGGGAGAAAAGTAGTCTAGTGGAAGCGAAAGTCAAGAAGCTTGAGGAAGAAATAAAGAAGGATTTTCTCAATAAGAAAACTAGGGTGATAAAACAGGGTGTGCATGATTACATTGACAAATTTAGGGACAACTTCCGAGAGTTGATCATCTTGATGCTCTGGATTGGACCATATATTACTAGAGGGATCACCCATGGTGGTGTGGTGTAGCTAGCAAAGTTAAATTTAGACCCTTTCCCAGGAAAAGTGAATGGCAGTCGATTGAAGCCATATAGGGGTGGCCCGACTATCTAACTAGCCGACAGAAGCACAGTCTTCACGCTCTAGGTAGATAAAATAAGGCACAGGACTATAAAAAGATGCAAGGGGTGCAAGAAAAAATATAGGGGAGAAGTTCCTACATTGCGGTCTTGGAACAACGTACACAAGAGATACATCAGGAAGCTGCTCAGTGCACTTCCAACCTTGCAGCAATTCGATCAGAGTTGGGAGGTCTCCGCGCGAAGATTTTCGGACCAAGAGAGTGACTCAACAACGAGTCATGATGTTTGTTTCGGGGGCATGTTGGGCGTGGGATACTCCCAAGGCCAGTTTTGGAGCTTAAAGCCCAAGTTTTGAATAAGTCTGATGTAAAGACTCCACGATTTGTGGGTGCAGAGCGCGAAGATGGTAAACGAGTGAGAGGGTTTTCTGCCCTCATTTTTGTAATGTAATGTCAGTTTGAGAGATCTACCCATGGTCCATGAACCATGGGATTGTATAAATAGAGTGAAGCTCTAAGTGCAAAGAAATATAAGAGAGGAATCAATCAATGGACGATCTAATAAGGAAGCATTGGATCTAAGTGTCGAGTCGTGTCTTTAGGTCGTAGAGTAGGAGAAGGCTTTGTAGCTGAGTGCGCAAAGGCCTAGTAGTCCACAACTGAGTGTGTAGGGAAGGTTGAGTCTGTAACTGATTGAATCATTAATAAAGAGAAGTTTTACAATATTTAGAGTGCATCTTTTCCTATTTTATGCATTGAAGTATATTAGGTATGAATTGCAAGTTTACTATTTATTTGTTGCATGAACTTATATTAATGTCATGAATAAATATAATATAATGTATCTTTTTACGCGAAGATAACTAACTTTTAGAAGAAGATAAGTAAGATAAGAAGTGTGACTTGGGGAAATATCATAGTTTGTGGCCCTAGCAGCGCGAAAGCCCCATAGCCCCTAGTTAGGGCAGCATGAAGACAAATATAAGGAAATTGCGTGAATAACCTGTGCCAAAGTATTCATAGTTGGACTAAATCAACCCCTCAAACATCTTAGGGGTGCAGAAACCTAGTTCCAGCATCCCCCCCATACTACTTCAGGTGAGACCTCAGTCCGCGCTCTGTGGACTGTTGTTGAAGGATCAATAGTAGAGGGATTTGTTTGGCTAATTAACTCCAAACTTGGGTCAGTCCCCAAAAACCCAACAAGTCAGAACTTAGCAATTTTTATACAAGCATGTGTGCCCAGGCATGCCCTCACATTGAATAACCTAACCGAATGAGTTTACACAACCGCCCTCAAATGACCTTCCCAAGCGAGGTTACAAGGCCACCCTCAAATGACTTGCGTGGACACGTTTACATGGAAAATGACCTGCCCAAATGAGTTTACACAGAAAATGACTTGCCCAAATGAGTTTACACGGTAAACAACCCACCCGAACAAGTTTACACGGGCACCCATACATGATTGAAATTAAGGCACAAAGGAGAGTCAGGCAAGCGAGCCACATGAGCGTGCACAAGGCCCACCCTGGGTCACAAATTAGTAGTTTTGATACAGGCACATGTGCCTGGGCGTGCCCTAACACAAAGTGACCTGACTGAATGAGTTTACATGGGTGGCCTCAAATAACCCGCCAAAACGAGTTTACAGGGAAAACAAAGGCACATGGGAGCGTTGGGAAAATGGACGCATGAACATGCAGAAGTCCCATCCCGGGTCACAATTTAGCATTTTTGACACAGGCCCATGTGCCCGGGAGAACCCTCACACGACACGACCTAACACACTTGAACAAGTTTACATGGGCGCCCTCACATGACCCAACCTGACACGATTGAATGAGTTTACATGGGCACCCTCACACGACATGACCCAAAGCACCCAAATGAGTTTACATGGGCACCCACACATGACCAAAACGAAGGCACAAGGGAGAGGTGGGAAAATGTGCCACACGTACGTGCACAAGGCCCACCTCGGGTCACAACTTAGAATTTTTGATACGTGCACATGTCTCTGGGCACACCCTCACACAAAACAACCCTTCCGAATGAGTTTACACAAGCACCCTCAAACAACCCACCCAAACACATTTACATGGGCCCACTCAAATGACTTGCCCGAACGAGTTTATATGGAAAACGACCCGCCCGAGTTAGTTTACATGGAAAACGACCCACCCGAATGATTTTACATGGGCATCCTCAAACGACCCACTCCATCAAGTTTACACAAACGCCCTCAAATGACCCGCCCTAACGAGTTTACACGGCTGACCTCAAACGACCCACCCGAACAAGTTTACATGACCTCCCTGAAACGAACCACTCAAATCAGTTTACATGGAAAATGACCCACTCGAACGAGTTTACATGGTCACCCTCAAACGACCCACCTGAACAAGATTACACGGACGCCCTCAAATGACCCGTCCAAATAATTTTACATGGTAAACCACATAGCTGAATGAGTTTTCATGACTGCCCTTAAACAACCTGCCCGAATGAGTTTACATGGCAAATGACCCTCCCAAACAAGTTTACAAGGGTGCCCTCAAACGACTTGCTTGAACGAGTTTACATGGAAAATGACCCGCCCATAGGAGTTTACATGGTCGCCCTCAAACAACTCGCCTGAACAAGTTTACATGGAAAATGACCCGCCCGAATGAGAGTACATGGAAAACAACCCACCTGAATGAGTTTACATGGGCGTCCTCAAACGACCTCCCTGAATGAGTTTACATGGGTGCCCACATGACTGAAATGAAGGCAAAAGGGATATTCAAGAAAACAGGTTGCACGATCGTGCACAAGGCGCAACCCAACCACAACTTAGCATTTTTTATATGGCCACTTGTGCCCTGGGCGCCCTCACATGACACGACCCGACTTGACCCAACCCGTGCTATAGGATAAAATGCATGGTGTATGGAGAATGAAGATACCCTCAAAGGTCTTCCAGGGACCTTCGGTAGACTGTAAGATTATCTACAACCGTCACAAAGTTACATGCATGTTCATAAACAATAACTAACTATCAAAGTAGGAGAAGTAGATTACCTCAAGCCTCCATGTAGATTTACTAGAGAGCACAATGCAATTAGGTAGAAGTCCCCTGAGCCAGCTCCAGATCAAGTCCTGCACATAGAAGAGACAAGCATAATCACAACATACAACTCTGATAACTAATACATGAATACATAAAAGAACATCTAGTTACACATAACTAAGCTACTCATCTTGTCTTTGAGGTTTCTGCGAGTTTCATCATTGTTTAGATTATCTTCCAGATCTATCACATAATGATTCTTTTCCATCGATGTTTCGAACCAACAATGATGGTTCATCTTCGGGATGTGAGAAAATATTGAAGGACTGGTCTTATTTAATTATATATATATAGAGATGCTTAGCCGACAGATATAATTAATTTAATTTCTTTTTTTACTTTAGTTTATGGTTATATAATTATATTTTTTAATTTCTATTTATATACTTATCTTACTAATTTAATTATTCCTTATTTATTATAATTATTTCTTATTTTATATAATTCTTTAATTATTAATCTATTTTATTTTTTTTTATTTTAATTAATTTTAATTTTGTTTTATAATTTATTTTAAAATTAATAATTAAATAATTAAAATAAAATTAATAAAATAAATAACAATTAAAATTAAGATAATAATTTAAAATAAGAAATAATAAAATTAAATAAGATATATAGTAATAATAAGGATATTAAAATTAAATTAAAAAATTAAAATTAAATTAAAAATTATATAAATTAGAAAATTAAAACAAATATAATTAATATAACCATAAACCTAAAGTAAAAAAGAATAATTAAATTAATTATATCTGTCGGCTAAGCATCTCTATATATATAATTAAATAAGACCAATCTTTCAATATTTTCTCACATCCTGAAGATGAACCATCATTGCTGGTTTGAAACGTCGATGGAAAATAATCCTTATGCGATGGATCTGGAAGATAATCTAAGCTACTCATGCTAAAATATATTGGACAAACAACTGAATGAATGATAGTACCAACACCATGGAGTAGATAGTACAACTGCAGTTCTATATTAATGTTGGAAGAGTGATTACAACCATTTGTTGTATCAGCCTTCCCTTACCCCTCCAGCTTCTCTCTCTCTCTCCCTTCTTACCAACTTCTTATAATTTGAGACAATGCTCAACAATCAAGTATGCTATCCTTTCAAATGCTCTGACCTCTATCACCATAGCCCTAGCTTTGTTTATGTAGCAATTGAGTTAGGGTTTCCAAGTTCCTTCTTGAGTTCCCTAGGGTAAAAGCAATGAAGTTGCCATGCTTTTCAACTCTTTCCCATTTGCCTCCTTCATTAGGAATAGAAATCCTCCAAATAGGTTCAAATTTAGATGTTTCCTTACTTTTCTTAAGTGATTTTGGGAACAAATATCTAGATATTTATGAGTCAATCGTTCCTTTGACCCTTAGAACTTCACTAGGATCCACGAACATTGTTCTCGAACTAGCAGCTTGAGTTAGTTGGGTCAGTAACACACACTTAAGCTTGTAGAGAAGCTTTATAAAGTAGGTTTTCAGTGCATAGCCAATGTTAGTGTGGAAACAAGGCATGTGATATTGGTCTTTGTTTTAGCTATCATTTCTTTCCCCTCTGAGTTGATGAGGAGGTCAATTTGTTGTATAACAATGCCCCCTAAAGTATGAGATCAGAGGCTGTGACAATGGATGAAATACTTTAATTAACTGTAATTTTCTTTCAAAAAAGAGAGAGAGGATCAGAGCTTCAGGTGGTACGGCAAACCTGATATGACACATATATATAAAACTACTAAAATCATGTCCTGAGTCGGGCATTCCCATGATCAATAGCTATGTCAAAGTTCCTTTCTCATAAAAGAGATATGACAATGTTGGTCGTCGATAAGCACAATGTGGATCTGATGTCATAATAGGATCATTCTAATGAGTTGTCTCCAAAGAAAAATATACACAACTCGGGAGAGGAAACAAGGTTGATTGATGCAAGCCTCTACCCAAGGTCTTGATATCTGCTTCACCGAAGAGCATAGATCGATACATGTGAATATATGCATTGATGTCAAACATGCACGAAATCATCTAATTACCATTCAATAATGGAGACCGTTAACAGATGTGAGGAAGGCCACCAGTAATGGTGATGGTCTCCAAGATGCACAGTACAATATGACGAGTGTGAAATATGTTTTTGTCATTGAACACTCGTAGAATCACTTAACTAGGAGCCAATAATGAGAACCCCTAATCAAACACAAGGCAACCTGCCACTAATGTCTGCAAGTACCAAGGAACTGAATGTGTTTCTAGGTTGTCTCTCTAGATAGAGTGTTGAAATCGATAGGAAGATACCTGTCAAAAGGTAGGAAATAATGTGTCCTACATCAATCGACATGAAACAAGACAAGAATGATTTGTTTCTTGAGGAATCTTTGAGCATTGGGTCTAAATAACAAAGGGCATGATGAAAGGATATGCTTGATGGGTTGATGGAAGAAACAAAAGGTTAACCCTTGAACAATAGAAGGCAAGACAATGATTTTAACCATGCAGCACTAGACTCATGAACACCAAAGAGTGTTAGGATACAGAGATGCAAGAACATCGGGGTATTTAGGCTAAAACTCATAGGATGGTAGGATTCATATTGAGAAGCCATCACAAGGAAGTTTTATCTGAGGGAGTGCCATGTTCAAGGAAAAGACTACTTCCAAACCACACTTTGTAATACTAAATGCAGTTGTATTGTCTACTTCCGCTTTTTGAATAGTTTAGTGAGTACATATGGGTAAACTCGTCGATATTTTCATATTTTAAGAGTCTGAAAAGGACCGCAAAAAGAGAGAATCTATGCCCTATCTGATTATTTTAACGAGTCCATACAGGGAAACTCATCGATCTTTTCATGTTTTGAGAATCTGAAAAGGATCATAAAAAGAGTGACTCTATATCTTGTTTGTGTAGTTTAATGAGTCCAGACTAGAAAACTCAGTGGTTTTTTCATATTCAGAGAGTTTAAAAAGATCATAAAGAGAAACTCCATGGTGGTCCCTTTGTCATAGTTGTTAACCGGTTGTGACAAAAGGTGAATAGTATACTTGGATCAATTACTTTTCCATAAGTTAATCTATTGAATCCGAATAAAGAGAAACCTATGTTCAATAGATGTTGACCTCATTTTCTTATGAGTACAAGGAGACAGACTAAACTCATTCTTCGTTGTGAATTTTTAATGAGTCACGTGATGACAAAATCAATACATTCATCAAATTTTAACGAGTCAAATGAAGAAAACTCAAGGTATCTTTTTTAGTTTAGTGAGTGAGAAAAAAGAGGCAAAAGAACTGCTCATTCCTCCTTTGTAGATTTAATGAGCCCAAAGGAGGGGAAAAGCATGGGGATTTTTCGATTTAAGAGTAAGAAATAGTCCCAAAAAATAAAGTGCTATGTTTGTTGCCGTATATTTTTAACAAACATGGTGATAAAAACTCAGGCTTTTTCAATTTAACAAGCGAGAAAAGTACCTAAAATAATGCTTGGGTCATATTTATAAATGTTTAACGAGCCTAAAGACAAAACTTAGAATTTTTTAGTTTAACGAGTGAGAAAAGTACCCAAAATAATGCTCAGACCATCGTCGTATGTGTTTAGCGAGAAAAACGATGACAAACTCGGGAATTTTTCAGTTTTTAGAGCGAGAAAACATCCCATAAAAGAATAATGCTCATATCTTCTTTGTAGTAGTTTAACGAGGCCAAAGAAGGAGACTCAAGGTTTTTCAGATTAACGAGAAAGAAAAATACCATAAAAATAATACTCATTCTTCTTCGAGGTAGTTTAACGAGCTTGAAGAAGGAGACTCGAGGATTTTTTGGATTAATGAGCAAGAAAAATATGGTAAAAAGAATGCTTGATCTTTCCTGATCTATTGCTTGACAGTAGAAGGGTCTATGCCATGCATTTCCTCATAAGACCAAGGGAAAACATCGCAGAAGTCCTTAAAAGGGTAGGTGAAGCTCAAAATTTCCTCAAGATTGCGATTGGCTCCAATTTGTATGTTTTCCACGATGCCTGTAATGACAAAAATATCGATGAGCAATGTTTCTGAAATATTTCCCCTGTTTCCTTTCGATTCCAAAGTTTGGATAGTCGGATATGGCGAGGAAACGATTTCAGGTGCATCAGGTGACACGATTTGAAGAGACATCATGTTCGAATAAGATATCGAAACATGATGGTGCGGGTCCTCCCAAGGTCACTCTTCTAAACTCGTGATCTCTCTAATAGCTTCATCCTTAGGTAGGACTCGGTTGAGGGGATTGAAATAAGGAGTAGTTATGGGAGGGGAATTGGTACCATTGGCTGTAACCAAAGTGACCGGAGATTCAGATGCAGATTGAATGGCTTGATAGGCCAATTCAACTGGTGACAGTGGAATTTTTTTTCTGTATGTGTCAATGTCTTAAGGAGTCAGTAGGATCCATGGATCGGTCTATTCATGACAAATAGATGAAAGCATATTGACCATCTTTGAAACCTTGGGTGGCTGAAGAGGGAAACAACCCATGAGGAAAGAAGCCTTTAGTAAATTGGTACAATATTGACATAAGAGTTAGGTACACCACCCACTAAGGGTATGGAGCTTCTAGGTAACAGAGAGTAATATGGGGTGCAAAAGGATAGCTAGTGCACTGTGACTATCTTTCCATCCAAGGGAAAGAGGATGATACAGAAGATTGAAGACACAACAACCTTCATGGCATAAGTCCAAGTGCAGCCCAAAAGCATATTATAGTCGATTTTATGATCCACGACTTCAATATCCACCGTTACCATTTTCCCACTCAAGGTGATGGGATAGCTAGCTAGGTAACCCTTTGGGATGAAAGTGTGGCCGTCAAAAGCTTTAAGGGAATTTAATGGTAGGGATAGGGTTGAAGAACCAAAAGTGAGCCATCATGAAGCCAACATGACACAAGTAGAAGCACCTTCGTCGATGGCAGTTCTATGTATACCTTTACCTTTCGAAAAAATTTTCACTTGAAATGCAAGTTGGTGAAAAAGGGGAGGTTTACACTTTTCCATGTCGAAAATTGCAAGCATGGAATCCTGTGGGTCGATACCACCAATAGTTGAAAGCAAAGCTTTCCTTTGAGCTAGGCATGTTTGTAATACTTCGAGCACTCACATAGACATCGGCACTTGTGCCAAGTATTCTACAATGCTGTAGTTTTGGGGGGCACATCGACATGTATTGTGTGTTGTGTGTCGAAGTGCCCCTTTAGGGGGTTGAATTACAAGGTCAGCAACTGACCTTTCAATATGAAAATTGTTAGGTGATGGTGGGTTTTGACTTGAGGAAGGTTCCTCTGCATGAGAAACAGGAGCTCCATAATATTTGGCTCTAGTTTGTAGATCTATCATTTCAAAGGTGTAAATAGTAGAAGATCCTTCACTAGCTGAAGGATGTGTGAACCACCATTACCCCCTTGCGAGGGTTGGGGTTGTTCTGTAATAAGGTTTTGCTGCTGCTAAGTGGGGAAAGGATTATCAAGGATAGTGGGGTTCCTACCAGTATCCATTTTAGTAATCAAATCTATGCATTCTTGAAGACATGGACACATATATGTCATGTGGCCTTCAACACAAATTTTGCAAGGGAATCTGGTGGGTTTATCCTTTCCATTGTTAGGAGGTGTAGTCGCCTTCTGTTTTGGGTTTTGCTACTTTTTTGACTGTTCCTCAGAAGGAGAGGTCTTTTTCTTATTCTTCTTGTTCTTACCACCGAGATTTTGTGTAGACTGCATAGAGTTTATCACAAGTGGTAGGAAGAGTAGTCAATTTGGTATTAGTGGGAGCATTAGAGTTGCAAGGGGCATTGGGGATTATGTTGTAAAGAGTGCCAGATTGTGGATATATCAGATCTAAGTGTTGGGCATGACGTATGGATTGGGCTTCTGTGACTGCACCACCTAAGGCGACATCCTTAGTGATTTGGGGGAGTAGGGACTTGCAGAACTAGTCCGCTAAGAGATAGTCTAGGAGGGGAGCTTTAACTAACCTCTGCCTAAGTCTCCATTCATGTGTATGATCAAAGAAGTGGGTGGTGGTATCCTGACGTAATGAAGTGAGGAGTTCTGTCCTAGTCTCATAACAGATGGGTAGCTGGAAGTGCTTTAAGAATTCCATTGCTAGAGCATCAAAGGTATTTATTGATGCATATGGTAACTCAATGTACCACATAGTTGCATTGCCAGTGAGGGCATGGGGAAAAAGACGTAATCGGACACTATCATCCACCATGGAGTTAGAAATACTCCAAAGATGGTAGGTGGTGGTATGAGTGCCCAGATCCTCCCCTTGTTTCCCATCAAACCTAGGGATGTCTGTTGGTATTTTATGTGGGATTAGCGGCCATTGTAAGTTATGATAGATGGGGTCATTTGTAATTTTGTACAAGTTGGGGATATCCAACGTTGCCAAGAAAGGAATATTGTATGGTGCCCCTGACTCAGACCAAGGCGATGACATATGAATTGAGGAGCCTTATGGTCCTCACATCGTTTGAGTCCCAATATTATGTATAGGCTACGTGGTATAGTAGTTGCCTTGCGGTATGGTGTTGTAGTGTGGATTTCCATGGGGATTTTGATATTGGGGTATAGAATTTCCCCCACGATAAGCAATGCCCCCTTGACTCATTTGAATGTATGAGTAGGGTGCCCGCATGGATTGGTTGGGACCACCTTGAGGATTCCCGCTCGCCAGAGAACTAACCATATGTCCTTGATTGACATAAGGAATGCTCATGTTAATCAGTGACTGACCATGCATGCCTAAGAATGGAGGGGGAACTATTACGTTCCCTACCAATATGTGCATATTGTGAATGCTCCTAGATACTTGAAGCTGGGGGTTTGAACTATACAATGGCGGCACCATGTCCATAGTGCCATATTGAGCATTATAGGGAGCGTTGTATGTAGCACTTGTCGAAGGTATGAAGTTTGACACTAAAGGGGTTGGACCCAGCATTGGATGGGTTCCACTCATAGAGGGTGTCATGTGAGTGGTTGTACCTGGGATGAATGGGATAACGAGGTTTGCCATCTACGGTGTTGTGGTGACTATCGACTGGGGAAGTGGTGGAGGACCAAAAGTGTCCCTAAAGTCCCATGACCCATTAGTCGTCGATGGGATAGATGGAAATGTTCCAACTACAAAAGCAGGAAGTACAGGTACCACAGGAGCCAAGATTGGGTCAACAGATTTATGAGCAGAGGGTTAAAGGGAGGAAGGAATCCTTTGATAAAGAAATCCTCCTGCAAACTTGAATAGTTGGTTGTCCAAACAGATCCTATGTGAGATCTAGGAGACTGATTCCCTGAAGATGGGGAATCTGGTTCACTGGAGCTCGACGAATCTTCCACAATGAGTGGAGGAAGTCCTAGCAATCGTCTAGATTGACGATGAGGGCCGGATGTAGCCACTGTGACCGTTAATTTTTATCAATAAATTCTATCATGATATTTGTTAAAGTGTCAAATGATAACACTTGGGTGCCTAAAAAATATAAAAATACACTAATTTGATCAATCAGAAAATAGAGGGAAATGACCCTATCTGATAAGCGTCGATCACTGGAGATGAAACCCAGTATCATAGTGAATAAAAAAGAGGGTTGGCCAGATTTATAGTTACGATTACTCTTGAGCTTCGCCTGAACCTTAGATTGAAGGGCCAAGTACTCTCGTGAAGATGAGCACCCTCCCAAAAACTGAAGACAGAGTAGGCCCGTATGTGTTAGGTACCAGGGCCAGCCTGCCCTATTCACCTTGTGTAAGTCCCTAAATGTTTGGCCACTAAGGATACCTCAGATCATAGACACCACTGGGCAGGACATAGTCGCAAACAATATGCTGTGTGGGTAGGATACCTGAGTCCCCGACTCAGCTCCAAAATCCCAGAAGGGAGCCCCAATACACAAAATACCCAAAGGAGTTGCAAGCGAAGGTGGGCTACCTTCACTTATAGTCTGATGTTGTCTCGTATTTTTCTCCACTTTTACTGGAGTGGTCCCAATAGTATGAGTGCAGCAAGAATTTTCTCTCTTTTAATGACACTAGTTTGGGCTTTTGATCTTGGGTAGTTTACTCACACTACCTATCCCAAGATCCTAGCGTGAACTAACGTTTGTTTGCTCAATAAAGAGTTACTAATTGATTTTAGGTAAATTTTTTGTGTACTTTTTTTACTGACATCAGTAGGGGAGTTGACATATGAAATTTGATGAGACTCTGACTCAATAAATCATGCACAAGACAATGCTTTAAAAAAAAATCAATTCGATGAAAACAAGTTGTATTCTACAGGTGAGAGTCTTTCACATATTCATATTCTTTCCATGCATCAGAGTCATTTAACACATGCATAACCAATGAAAATATTTCCAATGTTTTCTTAACAACTACTTGAAACCAAAAATAGAGGACCTTTTAACCAGCTAAACAGAAGAATAAATAAAAAATGTGGATCTTTCTTTCATAAAAAATTCTTTTAAGAAATAAAAACAAAACTTTTTTCCTAAAAAAAAAAAAAACTTTTATGACACCTATTTTGCTAAAAAAATGCAGTGATAGATCCTCTTTCAGTCCATGAGTAGGCTTCCTATCCCTTTTGGTTTGCAGACACAGCTGGAAATCAAGGTTTTGGGAGACTAACGCTCTATAGCAGTGGCCACAAAGAGTTAATAGGTCGACTAACACTCCCTGTGAACAGACACAATGCTTTATAAAGCACTGTGTAGTCTACTAACCTACGTTAGTGTGGGAAAATAATCAAAAATAGGGCTTCTTAGATTAGATGCAGTGATGAATACATGTAGGCAAGATGCAGTGAGGTTTTTGGTGGGTCAGAAAGGGAATGCAAAAGTATAGGGAGCTCTTAGAAGGAGGAGAAAACTAAGATCTGCCTAGGTAAACCGAGAACTAGATGTATAGTCCCCAACGGAGACGCTAATTTTGCTATAGGATAAAATGCACAGTGTATAGAGAATGAAGATACCCTCAAAGGTCTTCCTGGGAACTTCAAAAAAATGTAAGATTATCTGCAACCATCACAAAGTTACATGCATGTTCATAAACAATAACTAACTATCAAAGTAAGAAAAGTAGATTACCCCAAGCCTCTATGTAGATTTGTTGGAGAGCACAATGCAGCTAGGTGGAAGTCCCCTAAGCTGGCTCCAAATCAAGTCCTACACATAGAAGAGACAAGCATAATCACAACATACAACTTTGATAACTAATACATGAATACATAAAAGAACATCTAGTTACACATAACTAAGCTACTCATGCTAAAAGGTATTGGACAAACAACTGAATGAATGATAGTACCAACAACATGGAGTAGATAGTACAATTGCAGTTCTATATTAATGTTTGAAGAGTGATTACAACCATCTATTGTATCAGCCTTCCCTTACCCCTCCATCTTCTCTCTCTCTCTCCCTTCTTACCAACTTCTTATGATTTGAGACTGCTCAACAATTAAATATGTTATCCTTTCAAATGCTCTGACCTCTATCACCATAGCCCTAGCTTTTCTTATGTAGCATTTGAGTTAGGGTTGCCAAGATCCTCCTTGAGTTCCTTGGGGTAAAAGCAATGAAGTTTCCATGCTTTTCAACTCTTTCCCATTTGCCTCCTTCATTAGGATTAGAATTCCTCCAAAAAGGTTGAATCTGGATGTTTCGTTGCTTTTCTTGAGTGATTTTAGGAACAAATATCTAGATATTTATGAGTTAATTCATTCCTTTGACCCTTAGAACTTCACTAGGATCCACTAACGTTGTTCTCAAACTAGCAACTTGAGTTAGTTGGGCCACCAATGCATCCTTAGGCTTGCAGAGAAGCTTTATAAAGCAGGTTGTTAGTGCATAGCCAACATTAGTGTGGAAACAAGGCATGTGATCTTGGTATTTTCTTCAACTGTCATGTCTTTCCCCTCTGAGTTGATGATGAGGTCAATTTGTTGTATAATAACCCACCCGAATGCATTTGCACGGGCACCCAAACATGACACGACCTGACCCACTTGAATGAAATTATGGGTTTCCATGGGTGCATGACCTGAAAAAAGGCATGAGGGAGCGTTGGGTAAATGGGTTGCACGAAAATGCAAAAGGCACACGAGCAGGCATGACTTAACATTTTTGGCACGACCACATGTGCCCGGGCACCCACACATGACACGAAATGATTCGACTGGCCTTGGGCGAGCCAACCTACTACACAATATTTTGTCACTATCCTTGTAATCCACATTCCTTGATCTTGGAGAACCCCTACATTGAACACTGCATGCTTTGTCTTCGTGAAGAAACTCCCATTATGTCCCTCTTCATGAGTATATCATTTCCCTTTTGCATCATTCCCCCTGAAACATCTGTTTTTCCCAGTTTACATGACCAGCGCTAATGGACTTTGTCTCCCCCATGCTGATGTGCAAAGATTATCACTAGTCCTTGTGCCGATCGGAGTGACTGACGTGTATTTCAGTCACGCTGGTCCTGTTATGGAAATTTTTCAAATTAGAGCCAAAGCTTCCAACCCTAGAATCTTTGTAACTAAAGTTTGGTAAATGGTTTGGCCGGATGGGGTTGAGGATGTTAGTTTGGGATCCTTTCCCCTATGATGATGGAACTACCTCAAGGGATAAGTCCTTCTCCTATGAGAAGAGGATCTATCTCCCATCCACATTTCCTATATAAACCTCCCTTCTTCCCAAGCACAAACTAGTTGCACTTGATAGTTTTTGGTAGAGTTGTGATTAGAGTTTTGGCTGAGTGTGAGTATACTATTGTATTAGAAAAGAAATATATTACTAGTTGTATCCATCTAGTTGTGTGTGGGAGAAGTGTGTTTGGTTTGGAGTGAAGCCTAAAGGGAATAGCCTTTAAACTATTGTTGTTTGAAGCTATCATGGAGTGCTAGCAGAAGTGTGTGGGAACCCGGTCTTGTCAGAGGAAGACTGCAACGTCAAGATGAATGGTTGTAATATATCTTTGATATTAATATATGCAACTATCGATTGATTTCCTACATGTTTTGTAATATTACATATCCATTTCTTAATTCTTCTTGACTCGTTCAGTAGGTTGAATTGCAATTTTTCTATTATTATGTTTGTGCGTTGTTGTTGTTTACTTGTTTCAGATACTTGAAGAAGGAAGCGAGAGATTGCAGGAGCAAGGAAGAGAGGACATCATCAAGCAGGATAAGTGACCAAGAGGTAGGACCTCTTGATTAACTATAACCTAAGGAAATCTTCCATAGAATGTATATGTTGTGGCTACACCCATTATCGGGCTAGAGGAATTCTTTCATGTCCGCACTTCTAATTTTACTTCACCAAAAATTAGTGAATCCTCTTGGGAGATCCCATATTTTGTTTGTTTTCATTCTATTTATTTTCTCTCCTGCTTACTGGCCTAAGTCTAAAATTCATAGTAACAGTTCTAGTCCCTATTTTGAATTTTTTTCCTTAGTTTCCTCGGCCAACGTGTTTAATCCACTGATAGTTGTGCCAACAAACATGAATTACAGCGAACAATCACTTCGACTAGCCTCTGCCACTTGTTGACAGTTAGGAAGCCGTGCCAATGCTTGTAAGTGAAGATTAAGCCTTGACCCCATTCTTGGCCAGTGTGTTCTTCTCTCATTTTTTTGACCTGTGTGCCTTTTTAACTATTTTCTCCCTAATTAGGAAGCTACTTTTCATTTGGTTTTTGCTTTCTTGTTGGATTTTCATCTTGGTATTTGATTTATTGAGTCATTTGAGCAGTTAGCGACACTAGGGCATGTAGTTAGTCACCCATTCAGCAACTTGTAGACTCATCAAGTCCGAGTGTGGGTGTGTTTTCTCCTTGAATTTGTGTGTTTGTCCTTTTATGACTTTGACCTCTTTTTGCACAAGCTTGAAAAAGGTTGCATTTACTATCTTGAATGTATTTTTCCAGCATATATTACATTGTTGGTCTTGTGTTTCATAAAGTCAGTGTTTCGTTGATCTGAATGAACTTCTCTTTTCATGTTTTCATCTGCTTGAAGAGCTCATAGTCTCGATTTTTTTTCATTTAAAGATTGTATGCTAAAATTTTGTTTCGTTGTTTCATGAGAAAGTATGAAATTCTAGTATGTTACATCATTATGACTTGCATCTCTTAAAAACTAGAATTGCATCAGCGGTTGAAAAAGGAGGAGAATTTTTTTCATTTCAAAGGATTGATAGGTAAATGCTTGTGAGGAAATTAGGAATTGGAATGCATTTTTCATTAGTTTATTTTTTTTAAAAGTGAAGTAGTGAAGATCATTTCATTTCCAGTTGCTTGATTGTTTTCATTTGATTGAGTAGTTTCTACCCTCTCTAGTGTAGGCATTGCATCGAATTAAAATGGTCTTGTCCCATTTAGTTGCATTTTAGGTTTTCTGAGTAGCATCTCTAGGACCTAAAAATTGAAACTGAAATCAAGATAGACTCTAAAATGAATTCAATTAACCTAAGGCACATTTGACATTAACAATCATATCTAGAAGGTCTAGGCTAGAGACGTGTTTTGGCATCTTTAAACCTAGCAGTTGTCATTAGCTTCGGAATTAAATAATGCTAGCACAGATTTGTGATCCCTGTACTGTCAAGTATATAATGGGAGACCCCATTAGGTTGCAATCCTTTTATCATTAGGAAGGTGACTCAGCTGCCTTGTGAACGTGATACACCAAACACATCATTCGGGGTGATTTTGTACTCGTACTTCTTGGTTCACCAGGAGGTATTCTACAGTTCACGGTTTCCTGGTAAACTTGTTTACCTAGATCATCCAATTTATTCATTTGATTTTTCTGACTCATTAAACTTAAAAGATCAATCAAGAAATTGTCCTTTTGAGCCCATTTCCAATCAAAAGTGATAAAGTCATCTTTGTTTCTTTCCAACTCTTAAAAAATGAAAGAACATCAGTCTTTCATGCATCTTAATAATTGATTGGCCATGATCCAAAACATCTTGTTAGTCTTTTTGACCAAATCATGAGTTCCCTTAAAAGGACATTTTAAAGCCTTAAAATTATTTGTTATGTCGACTAAGACAAGGTCATTGTGGCTGAACCATATGGTTCACCCAATTCCTCTTCCTCTCCTCGATCTAAAAGATTGTCTAAGGATCCGTTTCCTGAGTTATCAAAGTCACTTAAGGACCAGAATGTTGAACTCGCAATTGTTTTGAGTGTTCAACCTTTGTCATCTCATCCTCCACCTACTTTTGATTCAAGTTCATCTGTTGATCTTGGCTCAGAATCTCTGGATAATCCCATTTGAACTCCAGAGAACTGGTCGACCACTGACAATCAGCTTAAACTAGTTATCTATCCTCCAAAACTTTTATTTGACGTTGTTTATATATCACCGTAGCATCCTTACAGTCTGTATGACCAACTAGGTGTTCCTTTGTAACTACCCCCAATATACGTTCAACCATTGGTCGTTGTTTGTTTTCAAACATGGAACCCAAAGGCGATGCTCCAGTCACTTCTCCAGATGAGTCCAATGTTTCTACTCCACACATTGTTGAGGGGGAAGAATTGCAATTGTTATTTCCTCCTGAGGGTTTCCCTTATTTGGAGGTATTCCTGCCAGATTTCCACTTGGCTATGTGTCTTTGGGGCACTTAGTTTCAGGTACACCTAGTGCCTAATCACTCTACCATAATCATATTTGGGGTTAGGCGTCAGGCCTACGTTAGGTCCATTCATCATGAACACAACTTCCCAACAAGCTGTTACTTCAGTCCTAGTGCAACCCACCATCTCAAATACTCTTGTACCATTGATCCCAGTTACACGTCAGTCACAACCAGTGGTTTCAAAGATTGTCTCTACCAGTTCTTCTGTCCCATTACTCAGTGGCTAGATTTTTCCACTGCCTGGTGGGCAGAACCTGAATGTCTCTATGGTGTCAGGTGCCACTAATGTGACTGGATAACAAGCCCACATGCTTGGTATAAACCATCTCTCTTCTAGTATTATTTACAACCCTACTGACCCTACTGGATCAAGCAATGTCCAATACCAATAGGTTTAGAATCCTGTCGGTCCATCTAGATCGAGCAATGTTTAGTATCAACAACCCTATGGGGTTTAGGTTCAATACCAAGATCCTTACATTCCATATGGTTCTCAAGGATTGTTTAATAAACCTTACACCCTCTAATATGGGCAGTACATCTAGCCTGGCTATGGCTAGATTTAGTTCGGTAATTTCCTGGTCACTGTTCAAGTACCCTTGCAATAGCAAGTGCAGATAATCCCATAGCAAGGCCACCTACAATAACCATAAGGTCAATCCTTCCAACAGTTGCAGCAGGCCACATAGCAGCAGATGCAATTTTCTCTGCATACCTCTCAACCCATACCCTCGCAGGGCCAACCTCTTGCAAACCCAAGGACAAATTTTGCAACCACAAAGTCAGTACTTGCAACAACAAAACCAACGAGGGCAACAACAACCCTTGTATACATATCAACAAGGTCAACCCTTGTAGGGACAAGGTGAAGGTCAAGTCCTGCAGCAGCTAGCACAAAATCCTCTCATCCTAGGTCAACAGGTTCAGAATCTTTCCGACCAAGGGCACCAGGTACAAAACCCCTATGTCTAAGGGAAACACATATATCAACCTTATACCCAACTACTGCACGTCTAGAACCCTCTTGTTCAGCGACAATAGGCTCAACCGCCCTATGTTCCAGGACAATAGGTCCCATATCTATATGTCCAAGGTCAACAAGCTCAATAACCTTTTAATCCATACATTTCCTAGCAAGAACTTGTGCCTACATAGTTTCAAGGTATTCAAGGTCAGAATCCTCCCTTTCATCAAGGTAATGTGCAATGGGGGCAACCTCAGATGCCATATGGCTAAATCCCCCACTGTGGCACCAAAATCCTTACCAGCAAGGATGGGATCCTCACTATGGGCCCACGTATCGATCTCCCATGCCTTTTAACACTCAATTACCTTTCTTGGCTACACTTCAGTTTCCAGATGTATCACGCCTTAAGAATGATCCGATCCTTCATTTGCCTTACTCACCTTCGATGCTGTCCAAGATACCAAGTGATTGCCCAAAGTTTGATGGAAAAGCTAAAGCAGATCCTTAGGCCCATGTGATGACATATCACCTCTGGTGCTCATCGTACTCATACGTGGATGATTCCATTCATCTTCATCTTTTCCAATGGACCCTCACAGGTGCCACAACAAAATGGTACATTAAGCTACCTCTAAGTACTTTCGATGACTTCAATTCATTAGCCATGGCTTTCCTCACACATTTTTAGATGTTGATTTGTTATGAAACTCACACCTATTTGCTCACATCACTTAAGGAAGACACTGTGATGCACATCTTTGATCATATCCATGAATGGAGAAATAGACGTCACCTGATCAAGTTCAAGAGAGATGATTAGTTTCTCACTGAATGGTTTACCAAATCATTCGTAGCTCCACTTTATCGCAATATAGCTATGGGTGGATTCTTCACTGAAGAGAAAGCCATTCCCCATGCCCAATACTTGGATTTGGTCTACTCTTAGTCTAGCACCTTATACGATTTGTTACCCAATGATCTACAACCATCATCTGATCCTGCAGCATCAAAGTCACCAGTTGTTCCTCCCATTGATGGAGTGTTTGGTTCAGTATCCTAGACCCCTGCTAAAACTTCTTCCAAACAGAAGTTGGTCTTGAATGCTGCTCCTAAGAGTTCATCACAAAATCCTCCAGGCCTTGGTAAAACCTCAGAGGTCCATGCTATTTAGTCTACCACAGTGGACAAATAATTGAAAGGGAAAAAGAAAGCCAAAGGAAAATCTAAAGCCGATGCCTCGAAACACGGTCCTCCCAAATTTTCTATTGGTGAATCTTCACAAAGGAAACCTAAGTATCATTGCCTCATCTGCAAGGATGACCACTATACTAGGGATTTTCCATGACAATCCGAAGTTATTCATTTTCTCAAAGGGATCCCTACTATCCTTAAAGAGCCATTTCCGTCTCAGCAGACTCAAATGGTAGACCAACCTCGATCTTCTTTCTCTGGATCTCAATTGTTCATGATGAGCACACCCATTAATGTGGCTACCTGATTGAAAGATTATAAAACTCTAGCACGGACAGCTAGGAAAGAAAAGGAATTTGTACCTTCTTCTTCTACCCCGAGTTTTGGCCCTCTGCAAACCAAATGCCCTAACCCTGATTCCACTATGCGGCCACCCTCTCGAGGTGTTCTGTGAAAATCCTCATATAATCCCAACACTCAAGATGCTCAGAACTAAAATATTGTTGAAGATTTGGCTTAGGCACCGTCAGCCATGTCGGCTCTCGAGGTACTCCAGAGTTGTCCATTGCAGCAAAAATATTTACTATTATCTATCGGGGGCATCGATCCCATCGATTCTAGTTTGATCTATTTCTATCCGGAGAACCATGTTCCATGGCTCCCTCATCAAATTGCCTTTCTTGTTCAGGTAATCATTAATGAGAAGACCATCCACCGCACTATCATCGATGAAGGTGCTTCCACTTGCATCATGTCAACTACATGCTGGAAGGCTATTTGTTCCCTTGCACTGAACCTGTCTCCAAACACTTTGGAAGCTTTTGATGGGAACCATTCATGACCATTTGGTGTCTTACCTAGCCTTGTCATTACCCTTCTAGTCAAGACAGTGCAAGTCAAAGTAGAGATTGTTGATGCCAATATCAATTATAATCTTCTACTTAGCTGGAGTTGGACTCACGCCATGCATGTTGTGGCCTCCTCTTTGTTTCACATGATTCATTTTCGACATCAAGGGAAGATTGTCACTGTCAATCAGTTGTCTTTCTTTGCCTCTTCCTTCTCAGATGGAAGTGTTTCATATGTCAAGCACTCTGATGCTCCCTATGATAGTTTTGGGTAGGTCAATTCAAATATTATGCCTTAATGGGAATTTTCCACTCTTACCTCCTCGTGTTGCCTCTATCAACATGGTCTCAATAAAATCTAATCCCTAGGTCATACGATGACTATATCTTGTTGATACTTGGGGCGAGGTTACGCTGCTTAGTCCCACCGAAGTCAATTACGTGTAAATTGTTTTGTCTTCGAACTCAGCATCCTCTGTTTCTCATATGATGAAGATTTCTCTCGATATGTACTCTCAATCCCCTTGGCTTGGCACTTTGGAATCATCTAATCCCTTAGCCGAGACCTTCCTCACTGATGAAGGTATCATGGAAATCATGTATCTCAAGGAACCACCACAGATCGATACTCATCATCGATCCTCATTCCTGCCTCATCCAATGGTCATGTTTATCACTTTCGAAGAGTCCTATTATCCATTTCTGCCACCGACTATTACTCATGAAGTATAGTCGAAAGGAAATTTGGGTAATATTACCCAAACAATGTCGATTGACACTTCTATCAAACCCAGTGTCATTGAACACATTCACATTGGGGTATCTTGTTCTCTAGATGAGATCAAGAGATATACTCATCTATTTCAATAATTTCGTGATGTGTTTGCATGGTCTTACAAAGAAATTCCTGGCATCGATCCTAGCATTGTGGTGCATGAAATACCAACATATCCGCATGCGAAGCCCATTCACCAATGACTTCGCCCAGTGCACCCTAGGAAGATCGCTGCTATTAAGGGTGAATTCGAAAAGCATCTCAAAGCTAGGTTCATTTATCCCATCCCCCTTACAAACTAGGTGTCCAATATTGTCTCAGTCACTAAAAAACAAGGCACGATCCGTATTTTCATGGATTATCAAGATCTTAATCGTGCATGTCCTAAAGATGACTATCCTACTCCCTTCATTGATTAAATCATTGATGAATGTGTTAGGATCGAGATATTTTCCTTTATGGATAGTTTTTCTGGTTATAACCAGATCAATACTACACCGGCTGACCAAGAAAAGATAGCCTTTATTTGTCCATGGGGTATGTTCATGTACAAGAAGCTCCCTTTCAGCCTCAAAAATGTTGGAGTCACGTTTCAATGGGAAATGTCCTATACATTTCATGATATTCACAACATTGTCCATCCTTACTTGGATGACTTTCCTGCCCATGCTTGTAAGTGCCAAGATCACCCAGACCATCTTCGAAAGATTTTTCTACGCTGCAGACACTATAACATTTGACTAAATCCACACAAATGTTTTTTTGTGTGGAATCAGGACGACTCCTTAGCTTCATCATTTCCAAGGACGGTATTTGCTTAGATCAGCTAAAATTCAAGGAAATTGTAAATTTACGCCCTCCATCTTAACTGCACCAACTCTAGAGCCTGCAAGACAAGGCCAACTTTCTACGTCGTTTTATACCCAACTACGCAGGGCTAGCCACAAGATTTACCTGGTTGCTCAAATAAGGAATGCCATTTGTGTGGGATAAGGTGGCCCAAATATCTTTTGATGATCTTAAGGCTGTCCTCATAAATGCTCCTCTGTCTCATCCATCAAACTATTATCTATATTACTTCCTTTACCTAGATGTGGCCCCTAGCACCATTGTTATGGTGTTGGTCCAAGACGACGATGAAAGAAACGAACATGTGATCTAGTACCTTAGCTGGAATCTCCTCAACACTAAAACATGTTATGCACATGTCAAGAAGTTGGCTTCTGTTTTCATTCAGGTTGTTCAATGCTTTTAGCACTATATTAGATGAAGGCATGTCTATTAGCATCATGTCTTCTACTACTTGGCAATCTTTGGGTTCCCGACATCTTGTGCCTATCACCCAGAATTTGTTGGCTTTCACCGGAGGAAGCAATCAACCTTTAGGGATCCTTTTGAAGTTCCCTATTACTTTTATAGGAAACATCATCTATATAGACGCGATGGTAGTCCAAGGTCTGTTACATTTTCATCTTCTCCTTGGATGCGACTATGTTTATGTCATGGGAGCTCTTGTTTCTTCGCTTTTCTATGTGTTTTGTTTTTCGACGAAGGGAGAATTGTGACTATTGATCAACTATCGTTCATTGGTCACCAGGTTCCTTCTTCACAACCATCATCCCCTATCAGCTCTTATTTGCAAGTAGTACCCTCCTCGCCATAGGTCAATTATGTGGCTACCTGTTCTGTCTCCACATCTATTGATGATCACATAGATGGTATTGTACATTATGTACTGGGGGAATTGGAACCTGATCTGTCTTTGGTACCAAGTGAAATGTATTCTTCCCATAACATGGTTCTTCCATCTAGTGAAGACCTCTTGGGAGCCATGTTCTTGTATGGTTCATGAACAAGAGTTAGTGAGCATAGTTATTTGTCTTGTGTCAAGCTCGTTAAAAAATGAAACATGGGTCTCGAGGGTAGTTCTTTTACTTTGTCAACCTCATTAAAAAATGAAGTACTTTCCATTTCCAAATCAAGTCTTTGATTAATATCTCGTAAAATCCCAATCGAGTCTTTCCTAGATATTGAAAGTGAACCTTCATTCCATCAACCTAGTTGACTGAAACAAAGCTTAGGGGGCATGTACCTCAAGTTGCATCATTATTCTAGGGGCATCAAAAATTATAGCAAGCATAGTTTTTCATTTCAAGCCTATGTAAACATGAAATCAAATCCAAGCAGATTTCTCCATGGTTCAATCTTGTGTAAAAATGAATGCATGCCCAATTTACATCTCATGATTGCCATTTTTATTAGCTAATTTTTGTTAGATGAGCATTGGTTGTTCCATTCCATCACCACCATCTCTTTGGCCAATCATATGCTTTCACTTGGTTGTTTTTCCTTTCATGATGAACCATAATAATGAGGGTTTTTATTATCCATATTCTTGACCATTACATGTTTTGCACAGTTCGACCATTGCCGGAACCAGTTGCTACCCTTTATACCACTCTTCCCCTAGGATGAGTCACCCTATTAAAATTAGCAACTAGGACCAAACTTCATGTGGGTCATCTTATTCACGGATGATAATATTTTTATTAGATTCCTCTCATTGAGAGGTGTAGGATTTATCTAAAGATAATCCAATTATGATAATTATTTATGGAGATATGAATTTATTCTGATTATGGAATCATTATCAAGCCGACCTACAACTCATTTAGGCTCAGAAGCCCAACCGTCGCATCTATTCAAACATCAACAGTTGTGTATAAATACAAGAGGAATTTTCCTCATTTGCACTCACTCATCTCATCATATCTCTCTCTCCCCTACACAAAAAAGAGGCTCTTATCCACTGCATAGAAAAGAGACTCTCTCTGACACATGTGGAAGGATGTTGTTGAACCTAAAGCTGCACCTGCAGATCCAAAATTCGACCAGTGTTGACCATAAAACCTCCTCTTCTGAACTACACTATAGGTCCATTTGGACCTCCTATGAAGGCCGCATTTTTTGGTGGTGGAATCAAGCCGATCCGACGGTCGGTTTGTGAGATATCGACTGCCCTAGTTTTGATGATGAAGCCGCTAATGTTGAAGTTGTTGATCTAGGGTTTGCTACTGCTGATATAAATCAGAGTTATTTTACTATTTCTCTCTGTTGAATTATTGAATATAAAAGAAGATTTGATCAAAGGGTTTCCCCACACATTGTGGGGTTTGTCCTTGGCTAGCCAACACATCTTATGTCTCTTGTCTTCGCTTGTTTTCCGTTGATCGTTTAATGTTCTATCTGCACTTTACTTATGCACATGTGGTTGCTAATCTATGAATAATAATAAGAAAGAAAATTAAAGTGCTCTAAGCATATAACATACCATAACTTAACATGGTATCAGAGCTGAGGTGAAGACAAAGCCCGAGAAAGAGCAAGAGCAACCACCAAAGATAAGATTGGCAAGGCTATCCTAAAAGAACTATGGGGTCCTCATCGCTCTTTCCTGCTGAGGACAAGCTCAGTGAGAAAGGTAACTATCATGGATGGGAGATGTCTATTGATCTAACCTTGGAATATCAAGGAGTGTTGGACCATGTGAAAGGCAATATTGTTGAGCCTCCATCAAATGCATCCACTGCTGCCAGGAACAAATGGAAAACCGGAGAAGTCAAATCAAAGAATATCATCTGGGACTCGATTGACAAGCACTTGGTGGCCTACATCTCCGACCTGAACACCTCCAAGGAAATCTATGACAAACTGGTGAGTTTATTTAAAGTTAATGATGAAAATCACATTTTGTTTCTTAGAAATAAGTTGAAGGAAATTAAGAAGGGTAAATATGAGAGTATGCAAGCAAAATTCTTAAGGATCACCGAAATCAGGAACGATCTCCTATCTATTGGGGAGACTATTACTAACAAGGAAATGGCACTCATGACTCTTGGAGTATTACCATATGAATGGTACATGTTTAGGACTACTCTTCTGAACAATAATGTAATTCTTGGTTTTGAGGAATTAATGGCTAGATGCATTCAAGAAGAAACAAGAGCAGAAGAGCAAGAAATGCCCATGCTTAAAGGTCCTCCTACTACCCTTTCTTCTCATGCTAAGAAAAGAGATAATTTCAGGACTAAATAAAAAAGAAAGGTTGGACCTAAGGGAGGAAGAAAAGGATGATGTTACATTTGTGATAAAGTAGGTCACTATGCAAGGGAGTTCCCTGATAGAAAGGACTCACATCGGGACGATGATCAAAATCCATCTCATGGCAATTAAAGGAATGGAAAATTCAATAGCAAAGGTAAAAGGAATTCTGTAAATGAAGGAAGAGGACAACCATTCAGGAAGGCTAGAAATTCCAGGTATGAATCCAAGATTGTTGAAAATAAGCAGGATGAATATTATCTACCAGTTGCTCTATCTACCTCTGCTCCTTCAGACTCACTAGGAATGTGGATCATTGATAGTGGTGCCTCAAGGCACTTCACTGGTTACAAAGAAGTTCTCCATAATTTGATAAAGAAAGAAACTAACCTAGAAATTATCCTTGGAGATAATATGAAATACCTCGTGAAAGGTGTAGGAAATGTCTCTCTCAAATTGAATCAAGGTAATACATCCACTTATGGGATGTATTATATGTACCTTACCTAAAAAAGAACTTGGTGTCCATCTCAACAATGGAAGACAAAGGCTACAAGGTGACTTTCAGTAATGGAAAGGTATGTGTATGGAAAAATAATGTTAAAGATGCCTTTACTCCTAGGTTTCATATTGATTCATTATATCAGGTCGATGGAAGTCTGCTAGGTGTCATGTCTTATGACACATATCTTCAGTCCAAACTTTTGCATAAGAATTTTGCCCACCTTGACTATAAATCTCTACCCAATGTAAGACAAATGGTGACAGGGATTCCCGAATTCCGAGTAGAGAAAGAAGGTGATGTCCAAGATGTGCCAAAGGAAAGCTCAAAAGGGGACCATTCCCCTCAAGCTAAAGCAAGACCTCCGATATATTATAGTTGGTTCACTCAGGCATTCTTGAGGCTGGCATTAGGAGGGAGACTACTACACCACATACTCCTGAGTAGAATGGTGTGGTGGAGAGGAAGAACCGTATGATTGTGGAAGCTATTTGTGCCATCCTCTACGATCAAAGACTTCTGAAGTTTCTATGGGTAGATGATGTAACAATGCCTGATGTGGAGGAACCCATGGATCCTATTTATCCACTTGAGCCTTCCTCTTCTAGGAAGAGGCCTTCATGGCTTAGGGGGCTACTTGATAATGCTGAAGGACATGCTGCACCCCAAGGAACCTTCCATGAAAGTAAGAAACCTAACAGGTATCAGGGATACCTGACCATCATGAGCACGATCATACAAAATGAGCCTTCATCATTCTCAGATATCGTTAAGCATCAAGTATGGAAGGATGCTATGACCGAAGAATATGAGTCTATTATGAAGAATGGTGTCTGAGAAGTAGTTCCCAAACCCCAGGACAAGATAGTTGTCACTTCTAAATGGCTTTATAAGATAAAGCATGCAGCGGATGGAAGTACGGAAAAGTATAAGGCTTGTTTTGTTGCTCGTGGATTCTCCCAGAAGGAAGATATAGACTATGATGAGATATTTTCACCTGTTTCCAGATATATGACCATCTGCTCGATCATAGCCCTTATGGCTTCACAAGGATGGAACCTACATTAGATGGATGTCAAGACCATGTTCTTGCATGGTTTGATCAAAGAAGAGGTCTACGTAGAGCAACCTGAAGGATTTTAGATTTATGATTGAAAAGCTCATGTATGCAAGTTGAAGAAGGCTCTCTATGGGCTGAAGCAAGCACCCCAAGAATGGTATAAGAGGATAGATAGCTACTTGATAAAGCTGGGATTCACTAGGAGTGAAGCCAATCCTAACCTTTACTTTAAGGTTGAAGATGAAAAGCCTCTCATACTGGTGTTTTATGTGGATGACCTCTTTCTAATAGGTGAAGACCCTGTCATTCACAATTGTAAGATGGAGTTGGCTTCTAAATTTGAAATGAAGGACCTAGGACTAATGCACAATTTCCTAGGACTTGAAGTGTGGCAGAGGCCAAGGGAAATTTTCCTATCTCAAGGAAAATATGTGGTGAAGATTCTGGAAAGATTCGGTATGGTGGATAGCAAGCCTGTAACTACCCCAATGGAGCTTGGCTTTAAGAAGTTAAGTGGTAGTGTTGCTGGACCTATTTTATGAAATGCCACTGAGTATCGGCAACTCATCAGAGCATTAATGTTCTTAGTGAACTCCTATCCAGCTATATGATTCATAGTCAAAACATTAAGTCAACATATGGTTGAACCTCACCACATACATTGGATTGGTGCCAAGAATCTGTTGAGATATCTTCGTGGCACAATTACTTATGGGTTAAGATATACTGTTGGAGATGTGCGACTACTTGGATACACTGATGCTAATTGGGAAGGTAATGTGGAGGACTGTAAGAGCACTTTCGGGTGGTGTTTCTCCTTTGGATCTGATTTGATATCCTAGATGAGTAGGTAGAAAAAGTCGGTGGCTTTAAGCACCACCAAAGCATAGTATATTGTTGCTAGCATGGCCTCCTACGAGGCAGTCTGGTTGTGAAAGCTCTTCAGTGAGTTTTTTTGATTTACATTGGATACCACCGTGATCCTATGTGACACAACCAGAGTGGGATTCATTTGTCAGAGAATCCCATATTTCAAGATCACTCCAAGCATATTGATATCAGGTGTCACTATATTAGAGATATGGTACAATGGGGAGCTATCAGGCTCCAACATATCGGTACAGATGAACAGGTCGCCGTCATTTTGACAAAGCCCCTAGGGAAAGTCAAATTCCTGACTTTGTGAGAACAATTTGGTGATGTTTAAAGACCCTTTGATGAGGGACTTGTATGATGCATTGAGCTTTGGGATCTCCGTGGGGGCGCGGGGTACTTCTTGGAGCGACATATGACCACATGGTGATTCCCTATCCCTTGGTGGTGTACATGTACACCCTGTGACAACTATGTAGTAGGATGATTGGCTCTCCTGTGAGGTCTGGATGATGTGTTCTCCATGACGATTATGTATTAGGATGATTAGTTCTATATAACAAATCCATATAGGTGAGGATAGTTTTAAATAGAGGAGAAATGACCTGTTATAGAGTTTTATGAACCCAATGTTTCGAACTACCAAGTGAGTCCATCATCAGGGGATGTGTCAATAGATATTATCAAGATATTAATGATGTATACATGAGCTATATTTTAGGGTATTTTCGCTCTAGATAATCTTAATTTCTCGAATTTTGGTGCGACTTCCATCATGTCCCTTCCATGGTAGGACTTGATGTTGTTAAATAATGAATCCATACAGGTGAGGATAGTTTTAAATAGAGGAGGAATGACATGTTATAGAGTTTTATTGAACACAACATTTCAAACTACCAAGTGAGTCCATCATCAGGAGATGTGTCAATAGATATTCTCAAGATATTAATGATGTATCCATGAGTTATATTTTAGGGTATTTGTGCTCTGGATAATCTTAATTTCTCGAATTCTAATGTGTTGTCCGTCATGTCCCTTCCATGGTAGGACTTGATGTTGTTAAATAATGAATCCATACAGGTGAGGATAATTTTAAATAGAGGAGGAATGACTTGTTATAGAGTTTTATGAACCCAATGTTTCAAACTACCAAGTGAGTCCATCACTAGGAGATGTGTCAATAGATATTCTCAAGATATTAATGATGTATCCATGAGCTATATTTTAGGATATTTTCGCTCTGGATAATCTTAATTTCTCGAATTTTGATGCACTGTCCATCATGTCCCTTCCATGGTAGGACTTGATGTTGTTAAATAATGAATCCATATAGGTGAGGATAGTTTTAAATAGAGGAGGAATGACCTATTATAGAGTTTTATGAACCAAACATTTTGGACTACCAAGTGAGTCCATCATCAGGGGATGCGTTAATAGATATTCTCAAGATATTAATGATGTATCCATGAGCTATATTTTAGGGTATTTTCGCTCTGGGGAATCTTAATTTCTGGAATTTTGATGCGCTGTCCATCATGTCCCTTCCATGATAGGACTTGATGTTTTTAAATAATGAATCCATACAGGTGAGGATAGTTTTAAATATAGGAGGAATGACATGTTATAGAGTTTTATGAACCCAACATTTCGGACTACCAAGTGAGTCCATCATCAGGGGATGCGTCAATAGATATTCTCAAGATATTAGTGATGTATCCATGAGCTATATTTTAGGGTATTTTTTCTCTGGATAATCTTAATTTCTCAAATTCTGATGTGCTATCCATCATGTCCCATCCATGGTAGGACTTGATGTTGTTAAATAATGAATCCATATAGGTGAGGATAGTTTTAAAGAAAGGAGGAATGACTTGTTATAGAGTTTTATGAACCCAACATTTCAGACTATCAAGTGAGTCCATCATTAGGGGATGAGTCAATAGATATTCTCAAGATATTAATGATGTATCCATGAGCTATATTTTAGTGTATTTTCACTCTAGATAATCTTAATTTATCGAATTATGATGCGATGTCCATCATATCCCTTTCATTTTAGGACTTGATGTTGTTAAATAATGAATCCATACAAGTGAGGATAGTTTCAAATAGAGGAGGAATGACCTGTTATAAAGTTTTATGATTAGTTCTCCTGTGAGGCCTGGATGATGTGTTCTCCATGGCAATTGTGTAGCAGGATGATTAGTTATCCTGTCAAGGCATCTTACCCATGTAGTCAAGGACTCATGGGAAGTACCTCTCATCTGATCAATGAGTAGGGAAATGAAGTTAGGGACCATAATAGTACCAATGGATGCATCACTGTATCTACCATACTCCCTATGCTAGGATGACCTTCATTGATTTGGGATCAATGATACTGGTCTGGGACCAGTGAGAGTGGTACATACTCTGACGCTAACTTTGGGTCAGTTGAGACTGGTCTGGGACCAGTGGTACACTCTATGAGACTGTGATACTGGTCTGGGACCAATGGTAGTGGTACCTACTATGACACTAACTTTGGGTTGATTGAGACTAGTCTAGGACCAATGGTATGCACTCTGACACTGACTTTGAGTCAGTTGAGGATGATACTGGTCTGGGACCAGTGGTAGGAGTTGTACTCACTATGATGCTGACTTCAGGTTGGTTGAGACTGGTCTAGGACCAGTGGTAAATACTCTGAGACTAACTTTGAGTAAATATGATACATCCTCGATCATTGCTTCTTCTTTATAATTCAGACAAAAGCAAAGTAGAATAGAACAAAGCATAGCAGAATAGAACAAAGCAAAGCAAAGCAGAACAAAGCAGAGAAATACAAATCAGTACAAGGAAGATCAAGAAAAAGTAGAATAGGCAGAATAGAGTAGAGCGGGGCAAGGGTTAGGTTGTACAGGGCAGTGCATTTGATGGATGAATAGTAGTGACCGACAGACAGATTGCAGATGAAGTTCTCCCTAGTTGAGAGGGAGTGTTAAAATTGGAAACTAAGGCCAAACTTCATGTGGGTCATACTATTCATGGATCATAATATTTTTATTAGATTCCTCTCGTCAAGAGGTGTAGGATTGATCTAAATATCATCCAATTCCGATAAGTATTTATGGAGATATGAAATTATTTTTATTATGGAATTATTATCAAGCTAACCTACAACTCATGTAGGCTCAGAAGCCCAACAGTCACATCTATTCAAACATCAATAGTTGTGTATAAATACCGGAGGAATTTTCCTCATTTTCACTCACTCATCTCATCACATCTCTCTCTCTCTCCTATGCAGAAAAGAGGCTCTTCTCTACTACGCAGAAAATAGACTCTCTCTCACACATGTGAAAGGAAGCTGCTGAACCTGAAGCTGCAATTGCAGATCCAAACTTTGACCAGCGTTGACCATCAAACCTCCTCTTATAAACTGCGTTGTAGGTCCATCTGGACCTCCTCTCAAGGCCTCATTTTTTGGTGGTGGGATCAAGTAGATCCGCAGTCGGTTTGTGAGATATCGACTGACCTAGTTTTGATGATGAAGTCGCTAATGCTAAAGCTACTGATCTAGGGTTTGCTACTACTGATTTAAATAAGATTTATTGTAACTATTTCTCTCTGTTGAATTATTGAAGATAAAAGAAGATTTGATCAAATGGTTTCCCCACACATTGTGGGGTTTTTCCCTGGTTATCCGCCACATCTTGTGTCTCTTGTCTTGGCTTGTTTTCTGTTTATCTTTAATGTTCTATATACACTTTAATTATGCACATGTGATTGCTAATCTATGAATAATAATAGGAAAGAAAAGTAAATTTCTCTAAGCATAGAACATACCATAACTTAACACACCCTTAAGCTCTTTTTTGACTAAAAAAAATGAAAATATTTCCAAGTATTTTTCTTTTTTTGACTCGTTAAAGAGAATAAAAATGGGGGGTCCACTTTCAGCTCTTTTCCGACCCTTTAAAAGTGAAAATATGGTCAAGCCCTTATCATTTCTAACTCATTAATGGATGTGAAACGTCATGCACCCAGTATAAGTTTACCCCTTTTTTGAGCTAGGAGGCACTATTTACGAAAAAGGTAGTCCTTGACTGAAATGGTCAAGAAGTTCTCTCAAGTATTGTTTTCTACCTTTTTGGGCTTGAGAGACACAAATGTATGAAAAGGGACCATGTGGAGTTTTCTTTTAAGTGTCTTTTTCAAACTCTATAAACATGAAAAAGATATTAAGTTACACCTTTTTCAGACTCATTAAACTATTAACAACATCGGATTCATCACCATGATGAACATGAGATTCTCCTTCCTAGGGCTTGTTAAACTCACGAGGTCAAATTCATCTGGACGATGAACTTACAGTGTAAGCATATGCTATCCCCTTCAAGCTTGTGATTACAAAATAATTTGGGTGCTCTCCTAAAATGGTAGGGGGAAATTTGGAAATCTATTAGTCATGTCTGAAGCTCACTCTTCAACAGGACACTCTTTGCTTTGTGTTAGGTTGGGACATCCTCCTCTGTATCATTGACCTTCTTGGGTTTGGGCCGTTCATTTTTGCCTTCCATTTGATCTCTGCTATGTCATCATGACCACCAATCCCATGCATCCAAAAGCTGCCAAACTTGTAGTCGTGTCACCGATATGTTCAAGACTTGTCCTTCTGCAGTTACACTTACCTCTAATTCTCTATATCATCTAAAATAATTTTTCATCCTCTCGCCTCACATCAATGATGTGGGGTACATTATGTCCCTCCTTCGACATGGCCGCTTTCCATCAACTTCAACTCATTGTCTAGGAAGTTTACCAAGAGACTCTGTTGCAGTACCCTAGAGCTTGCATGCCCTAATGGCAAGTTCTTCACACTTGATGACAAGTTCACATCATTGGCTTTTGATCAAGTGATTTCACGGGTGTTTGACTTCAGTTCCCATATTCACATTACGTGAATTGTGCTGATAGTACCTTGAGGGCCATTGTCATTATTAATGGTTTCTCTAACAGTTGTTAATGGTTTACATCATTGATTGGTAATCAAGTGACTTTCTATCATGTTCAATATCCACACATCTATTCGCATGCTAGGATTTTTACTTTTATCGCGTCATGTTGGAGCGCAAGACCCTAGACTCAAATCACAAAATTCCAGGTTACAAAGTGACATGGTCATGATGATATGCATGTCTCTTTCAGATGGTTGGTTGCGACCATACCATGAGTTATCATATGTGATCCTTTTCATTACTGGATGGTTGTGACCATACCTTGGTCTCATTATGATCCTCTTTGACAGATGGTTATGCCCATACGTGGATCCATTTACATGATCATTCTCTATTTGGCCGCATCCATGCCACGGTTCATGTATCGTTTGACAGAGATTTCAGTTTATGTATATGTATTTGTACTTGCTTGCAAGTTTTCCAATAGCAAACTAGTTGTCCACACTGATTTATAAAGCATTTCATCACTCACTCTAGCTCTGCCTTCACACTTTATGGGGCATCTGTTACTCGACATTTTGTCATTGTCCCTATACTTCCCATTCATTGATCCTAGGGGACCTCTACAGTGAACCTTGCATGCTTTTCCTTCATGAAGAAACTCCCATTATGTCCCTCTTCATGAGCAGATCATTTCCCTTTTGCACCATTTCCCCTGAAACTTATGTTTTTCCTAGTTTACAAGACCATTGCTAATGGCCTCTGTCTCCCACGTGTTGATATTCAGAGATTAGCACTACCCCTCACACCGACTAGAGCGACTAAGCTGTGTTTTAGTCACGCAGGTCAAGTTTGTTAGCGCAAGGAGTTACTCCTAGACTACAAAAGGAGTAAGCCTTACACATCATGATTTCATTTCAAAATTTAAAAGGGTTTTTTGAGTGGTGGGATGTATTTTTGAAGGAGTTTTGAAATGACTGTGCTCCTCTTTAACTTTCATGCATTTGGCAAGATGTGGCAAGCATAAATTGTATCATAAAGTGATTAGTATAAGGGGAGCATAGGAAAGAGAAGAGGTAGCTGATAGTTATCCTAAGAAACTGAGTATCTTAAGACAATCACTTCAACTACATAAAGCCTTGTAGCAAACTTTGTTTTTTGACAAGGAGAATAACAATTGGGAAGCATGAAAAGGTATAAATTATTTCAGAAAGCCTTTGCAAAACCTTCACTAACAATTTCTACTTAAACTGATATTATGATTTACATCAAACTGGATAGTAGATAAGTCATTATTAGATCCTCTTAATGATTCTCACTCATACTATACTAGCTGTTGTAATTTATCATTTAAAATATTAAAACAAGATTGACAAGGAAAACAACAAATATGAAGTAAAAATAGGAATAAAGTATCTCAAAAATCCTTTTTGAAACCTTCACTAGCAAGTTCTAGTTGAACACATATTATAATTTACAGAAAACTCAACAGTAGATAAGTCATCGTCAGATCCTC
Organism: Pinus taeda; assembly: GCA_000404065.3. NCBI lineage: Eukaryota > Viridiplantae > Streptophyta > Pinopsida > Pinales > Pinaceae > Pinus > Pinus taeda. The sequence goes on from APFE030546166.1 coordinate 197,309, forward strand.
TTAATGATTCTCACTCATGCTATACTAGCTACTATAAATTTATAATTCGGAAAGCTAAAAATAGGAGATAAACAAACCACACATTAGATATGACTTGAATCACATAATCCTCTAGCATGAAGTGTAGAAAAAACTATTTTATAAAGTTGAGTCTTCAGGTGAACCAAAATCCAACCATGAAGTGATATTTACAAAAGGCATATATAGGGACAAAGGCACCAACTCCAACTCTCCTAAATTGGTGGTTCCACTATATTATTGTTAAATGAGTGTATTTTATACATTAAGATCATCTCCCATCAAATTACAACAGAAAGTACAAGTGTAGATGAGAAAAAGGGGAAGAATGACACTTTGTTGTGTTGGGTTGTGTTATATTCTTTCCACAACTAGCCCACGTAGTTAACCGGGGGGTTAGAGAGGGGGCAGAGCCCCCCTTTGTTGCATCGATTGCATAGCGGGCGGGTCATAGGGGGTTTAAGGGATGTAGGTAACCCCACTTTATGGGGTTTGGGGTAGTGCCCCGAAAAATTTTGGTTTTGAAACCTATGTTAGGTTGGGTAGACCCACCTATGGTTTTGTGTGTGATTTTCGCACATATTTTTTTTGGACTCGATGGTTTTCGGTCCATGGTATTGGATGCTTCAGCATGTATAAATATGTATTACAACATTGAAGGGAACATAATGAAAAATCAAGTTGGTAGCTGTGGTTTTGGGATCTAGGGGAAAATCTCTGTGTATATGTGTTTTATGTGCTATGCTCTCGCATTTTTTATTTTCTATGTTTTAGAATTCGTATGCAGGTAATTTCTATATGGGGTTAAAACCTACATGCTGCTGGAAATCTAAATGGCTGCCCCTTTTGCTACTTAATTTTCTCTTTATGGTCTTTCCTATTGAATGACCATATGCCTTCATTAAACATAACCTTCAACAACCTCAGAATTTTCTCATATCCATCACCTTTCTTATCCCTATCGTTATGAATTTCTGTCTTCCAAAATTGGTCCGAAGGTTTGTTGTTGACAGCTGTATATTTTTGTTGTGATAAGTGCTACCGCAAATTCCAATAATACTTGTAATGGCGAAAAAACTGGAAAAACTTTGAAACTTTCGATAGGATAATGTTTCCACTTCAAAATTTCAACATAAATGCTTCAAAATACCCTTTCATCCTATGTGAGTTGTAGCTTCTGCAAGCTTATCCAAGTTGGTTTTAATTCGAGCAGATTTAGACCTTGTGATTTTTTTGTGTCTTCTTTGATAATGACCTCTCTCTTTTCTACTTCTTTTTTGATCTTTTTTCTTTTGGAAGACTCTAATGGCTGGTCCATGGGAGCTTTGTCTCTTTGTTTCATCAAGAATCTTCTGATTTCTGCAATTAAGGGATCCTCAATCTGCAGCTCTGTAGGTTTTTCTTCTATAACTATGACTTCAGTTAGCAAACTAGGGTTATCTGGGGCCTTTGATTTCAGTCTGTATTTGTTCTTTTCCCTAGTATGCCTCCTTCTAGTTCTAGCAACTAGTTTTAACTCTTCCTTGTTTTTTCTACTGGTTCTTGTATACCCTACTTCGTTCAATATTTCCTTATCAGAATCAAAAGGTTGGTCTTCTTGTTGTTGTTTATGTGCTTCCCAAATTTTAGGAAACACTTGCACTTTAGATTTCTCTTCAGCTACAAGTTTTCTTCTCCTAGTTCTTATGTAACCCTTAGGAAAAGGTCTAATAGGAGGAACCATTTTTGAGATTTCAACTTTTTGCGTAGAAGAGCTTTCTCCTTGCTCCTTTTTCTTTTCAGTTTTAGTAGCTGGAGGCTTCTTTTTATTGCTTTTGGCACCTCTACTCACACCTTCCCTTCTTGTCTTCCTTTTGGAGTTTCCCTCAAATGATGAAGTTGTTGTCCTCTTTGTTTGGACCTGTGTTGAAGAAGGCTTATCAGTTTCTTGGGGTTTTGGTGCAGGTTGGCCTGCCCTGTAAAACAAGAAATGGTACCAATTTTGGTTTCTCTTTTTTAGTTCTTCTTCAACCAGAACCTTGATAATTTCCTGATGATACAGGCCGTACTCTGATGCTTCTTGATGTGTTTGAATCCTGGCTACCATTTTGGTTAGGCTCTTCAATATAAAATAAGGCAAATTAAGAGCCCTCATACCTGCAAAATTAAATAGAAACCTCATATGGTACAAAAAAACTATTGTATATCTTCTCTCACAAGTGAGGAAGATATTAACTAGCTTGACTGTTTCTTTCTATTTTTTCTTCAAATAACTGCTGGGAATTCCTTTGGCCCGGTTGGGATCTTAGTATTAATCTCTGATAAAAACATTGAGATCTCCTCCTGTGATAAGTTGTCATTTGAAATACTTTTCTCCTTCCTGAGGAAGGTTAAAATCCTCTGCAATAGATTGTTCTGAAACCTGCAACTGAAAACCAAAAATGATAGCTTCTTGTCCATTGAAATTTTGAGCAAATTCACAGGCTACTCCTTGATGTGAGTCTCCTAACCTCGTGCAGAGTGGATACCAGCCTGCTTGAATGAAAAACCTTCTTACCTTTGGATTAGCATCGACTAACTCAGCTCCTTAGGGTTCAATTTTCTTGAGCTTTCCACTTTTCCTAGACATTGGTGCCATAAAATATATGCTTGTTGATTATGAAGAATAGGTGTCAAAGTGTTTGAATATTTACCCAACAGCTGTTGCAACTATTTTGAGTTAGGCTGCCTGGAAATCTGGGACATGTTCTTTAACTCCTTCATCAGTGTCTCCTTAGCTACTCTTCAAAAATTCGAAATGGTGACATTTCTTTCACTTTCGAATATTTGAGATGAAGTCATGGTTCAATCTCCCATGCATATACTCCTTCTTGATTAAACAAGATTTCATGTCATGATAGACAACATGTTCTTGTAATGATGAAGTCAAGTTGCCTTGGAGATTCCAGCTGATATGCTACAGGTGGTTGTATGAGAATCTTGCAAATATGGTAATTTTCCTGCATTAATTTGGATTGGCTGAAAATTATGGTAGCATATTACGCGGAACAGAAAGAACGACCGTTGGAATTTAAATATCTGGCTGAGACTGACACCGTAGACACACTATAGATTTCGGGAAACCTGAGTTATTTAAGATGGGTGGGGTAAAAAATGTTTGGTTATGGCTATGGCTGACACTTAGCAAACATGATCAACCATAATGATTAATGACTACCACTTGACTTGACTTGGGGTTTATGACCTATCCAATCATGAAATCTCATGATTTGGATTAGATATTCCACTATTATGACACGTGGACAATAAAAAATGGTTATGTTTTTGGATTTATTTTTAAAAACAGGAAATGCTACTTGAAATTCCAGTAGTATCGATTTTTTTTAAAATAAAACAGGAAATAAAACAATAACTAAAAGACTGTCTGAAACATAGGGGAGACTATCTAAACAAGAAAATCGGGTGCTACCAGAAATTTCGATAGCATTTTTTTTTTTTTTTAATTTACAAAATTAATCCTAAAAATAAAAATTTCAAAACATACTCATGACTTAGCCTAGAACTGTTCCAACACTATTATGGAAAGTTTTTTAAATTAGAGCCAAAGCTTCCAACTCTAGAAGCTTTGTAATGGAAGCCTAGTAAATGGTTAGGCCAGATGGGGTCAAGGATCTCAGTTCGGGCTCCTTTCCCCTATAATGTTGGAACTACCTCAAGGGATAAGTCCTCCCATGAGAAGAGGATCCATCTTCCATCCATGTTTCCTATATAAACCTCCCTTCTTCCCAAGCACAAACTAGTTGCAGTTGATAGTTTTGGTAGAGTTGTGGTTAGAGTGTTGGTTGAGTGCGAGTATACTATTTGATTAGAAAAGCAAGCTATTACTAGCTGTAGTCATCTATTTGTGTGAGGGAGAAGTGTGTTTGGTTTGGAGTTAAACCTAAAGGGAAGAGCCTTTAAAATATTTTTGTTTTGAAGCCATCATGGAGTGCTAGCAGAAGTGTGTGGGAACCTGGTCTTGTCAAAGGAAGACTACAACGTCAAGATGAATCGTTGTAATCTCTCTTTGATATTAATATATGCAGCTATCAATTGGTTTCATACATGTTTTGTAATATTAAATATCCATGTCTTAATGCTTCTTGACTCGTTAAGTAGGTTGAATTGCAATTTGTCTATTATTATATTTTTGTGATGTTGTTGTTTACTTGTTTTAGGAACTTGAAGAAGGAAGCGAAAGATTTCTAGAGCGAGGAAGTGAGGACATCATCCAATAGGATAAGCAACCTAGAGGTAGGCCCTCTTGATTGGTTCTAACCTAAGGAAATCTTCCATAGAATGTATATGTTGTGGCTAGACCCATTATCGGGCTACAGGAATTTGTTCGTGTCTACACTTATAATTTTACTTCACCATAGACCCAACCCACCTGAACCCATTTGCACGGGCATCCACACATGACATGACCTAACCCGCTCGAATGAAATTTGGGGTTTGCTTGGGTTCATGACCTGAACAAAGGCACGAAGGAGCATCGGGCAAATGGGATGCACGAACATGCATAAGACACACAGGCGGTCATGATTTAGCATTTTTGGCACAACCACGTGTGCCCGAGCACCCACACATGAAACAACACGACCTGACCCACCCTGGGTGAGCCGACCCAACTCGCCCTAACAGGTTTGCATGGGCAACCACACACAACATGACCTAACCTACCCAAATGAAATTTGGGGTTTCCTTGGGTGCATGACCTGAACAAAATTTGGGGTTTCCATGGGTGCACGACCCGAATGAAGGCACGAGGGAGTGTTAAGCAAACAGGCCACACGAATGTGTAGAAGACACACGGGTGGTCACGACTTAGCATTTTTGGCATGGTCACATGTGCCCAGACACCAACACATGGCATGACATGACCCGATCGGCCCTAGGTGAGATGACTCGACCCGCTCGAATGTGTTTGCACAGGAACCCACACACGACATGACCCAACTCACCCGAACGAAATTTGTGGTTTCCATGGGTGGATGACCCGAACGAAGGCATGAGGGAACGTCAGGAAAACGGGTCACATGAACATGTAGAAGACAAACTGGCAATCATGACTTATCATTTTTGGCACGACCACGTGTGCTCGATCACCCACACATGGCACAACACGACCCCAACCACCTGAACATGTTTGCACAGGCACCCACACATGACACGACCCGGCTTGCCCGAATGAAATTTGGGGTTTTCATGGGTGCATAACCCAAATGAAGGAATAAGGGAGTGTTAAGATAATGGGCCATACAAATGTGCAAAAGGCACATGAGCGGTCAGAACTTAACATTTTTGGCACAACCACATGTTCCTTGGCGCCCACACATGGCACAACAGGACCCAACTCGACCCGCCTGAATGTGTTTGCACACGCACCCACACACGACACGACCTGAACAAAGGCACGAGGGAGCATCAGGAAAATGGGTTGCACAAACATGCATAAGACACACGGGTGGTCACGACTTAGTATTTTTGGCATGGCCATGTGTGCCCAAGCACCCACACATGGCACGACACAACAGGACCTGACCCACCTGAACGTAATTTGGGGTTTGCATGGGCGCATGACCCGAATGAAGACACGAGGGTAGGAATATATTTGACTCTAATACATAAATATACCTAGTGTAACATGCCCTTAAGGTATTCAACATTTTCTTTTGACTCTTTGACTCACCTATAGCACTTTAACATGTGCTAGGCCTATTTCAATGAGAAAGAAACTCGTTGATAAATATTATTTATATATATATATATAGATATAATATAAATATTTATTTTCTTGAATAAATACAAATATCAAAAGCACATTTATGAATACCGAAACTAGTTACACTTTCTTCAACACCCCCTCTTAACTAGGGAGGTATTCATAAATCATTACAAGGTGTTTAGCTATTTTTCAATCCTGAATAATTCACATAAGAGAAAATGGATTGGAAATCCATCTATTATAGCATCATAGTAGCCAACATTGTTCATAGAAAGGCCTTGACTGACAACTTTATCTCTCATAAGATTAGAACACAATGTTGGTGATACCAATGGCTTATAAACAACTTAGTCATTGCCTCTCAAGATACATACCCACCCAAGTGTTCCTTGAGTATGACCTTCTAGGACAATTCTTGTCCTGGGTTCCTAGCCCTCAAAGAATATTGGTCCTCTTGCCTACTCTTTTCTTGGATGCCATAGACATCCTTAAGGAGCATCAGATGCCAGATGATTACCCAATAATCCCATTCTTTCTTTCCAAGTGAAGACAAGAATGTTGTGTCTCTCTCTTCCCCTTGATTGAGAAATACACAGCAAAGTTTCCTCTGACAAGGAACTTGCCCAAGCTCCTTTGTAGTTGGGAACTTGTTAGAACTCCCTCTTAGCTAGGGGCTTATAGATTCATCAACAACTTCTTCTTCATGGGTCCTTCAACTACTTGATTTCCTTCTTTCCTTCAATGTCATGAAGTCTTTGTTTGAACTTCTTCCTGGCATGGTACCAACCATTGACCACCTTCCCTCCTAGTTTTTCATGTCATTGCTCCCTTCGTCGAAAGTGGCCTTCTTAATATATATCAGGTCATTTTTTCATATAGCTACTCCTTTTCCATCTTGTTTATGCTTCATAATACTTATCACATGGATTCTTAGTTGTACTTTCTTGTTCCCATACTTTGATTTAGTAGCCCTTCATGACATCATCATGATATTGCTTCAACATCAAATGGTGCTTTTGTTGGATGGCTTCTTCATCATGACATCTTTGTAGAGTTGAATCAATTATCTGCACCTTACTATCTCCAAGGCCTTCATAGGTGTCAATGGTTCTTTGATATTTTTTTCCTTTTTCAAAGTTGTCATGCCTTCTTTCAAGAGATTTTGAGGAATCGTGTTAGATAGTGATTCTTTATGACCACAATGTTCTTCACATGATTGATCTCTTTCTTCATTTTCTTCCTCTTGGATTGATTAGTCAACCACCTTATACTCCTTATGAGAGCACTTCTTCATGTTGACCTTTATTGCATTGCAGTACATGCCTCTGAGCATATTTTTGGGGAAAGAGATCCTTTTATTCTTGATCATGATTCTAGAACTTTTCACATGACCCAATATATATGATGACATGACTTAAACTTTGATGCATACATACCTCATCTTGATTATGATTTTATCATCTCGGGTTTCTTTGATAGTTCTCCTCGATTAGTGTGGCCTTTCTTGATTCATCTTCTCTCACCTATATATCATCCTTTCTTGAATCCCATAAATGGGACTCCCAATGAGACATCTGCCCTTATGTATGAACCTTATTTTGAAGATTCTATTAGAGGATCTTGAATACCCTTATCTTTCAAATTTTTCTTCCTTTCATGATGTAGGCCTTATAAGAATTTTAATCATGATCAATCATTTTTTCATTGTGTATAAGGCCCTATAATAGGTATGCTCCTTCTATATGAATATATTGAGTTATATCTACGCCATGCTCCTATACTACTCAAAACTTTGAAAGAAGACTTTAAGCAAAGAGGTTCACTTAGTCATAGTAGAGATTTGGAGGATCTTCCTTTTTTTGCTTCTTGTCTTCTTCTTTCACTTCTTGAGTTACATGAGCTTCTTCCCTTTTTCTCTGGCCATTGTTGAAAATTGCGCAACAAGAAATTCTTGTTGAGAATGAAACAAGATGATGGAGCTTAGTGGAAAGGAGTCGCCTTCACTAAGTGGTCCCAGGCAAGTTTTGGCGCAAAGTCTATTTTTAGACTATGTCTATTTTTAGACATATGGATCATGTCTATGAGTTGCAGGATGTTGTTTATGGATGATTGGTCATGTTGGAAAAAATAGATGGACTTCTATGTTTTGGATCACAGTGGTGTGATCAAAGTCTATTTTTAGACTGTCAGGTAAAAATAGAAACAGTCAAATATTATTAGCCCTTAGTAATATTTGGACTCTAAACTTTATCTTATTCTCTTGGAGCACTTCAGTTGGAGCTACAGATGTGGCACATGAAACTGCCTGAAGGAATCATGTCGTTCCTTTGGGTTACTTGAGCTATTGCATGGATGACTTCAGTTAGGACTTCAGTGATTGAGTTCTGTGGAGTTGGATCAGGAGTTGATGAAGTTGTGTTCAGTTTGACTTAGTTGAACTAGTTGTATTTAGTCTAACTGGCCAATAGACTAAGTGATGAGTTGTGTGAATTAGTTATTAATTAATTCACTAATTATTAACTCATATACAACTGAAGAATACATCAGTTAATTCAGTGCATGGAAAGTTCAGTGGAGACAAGTGTTAGAGGTAAGTGAAAGGGTGAGTTGTGACTATCAGTTGTGCATGAGATCTTGCACAATCAATGGATTGAGTATTCCCATGAGAATTGTGTAGTATGTGCACAGTATTATAGCCTATGCTCACGTGATTTCCAGTGTGAGTGATTTTCCAAGGTAAATAGAACTTGGAATGAGTTTGGATTCATTCATTCTCATGCAGGTATTGTGCAGTGGAGGTAGGCAAGCAGTGGAGGAGATTTGGAGATCAGATCTAAGCTGTATTGTGTGTAACAGGTGGAGATAGTGTTGGATACTTGTGAAGAGTATTGTACTATGTATTGTTACATGTTATCAATCAATATAATATACAGATAGTTGGGGTTTTTAGCGAGATGCTTTTCCCGGGAAAATACTGTGTTGAAGTGTGATTGATGCTTCTATGTGCGCATGTTATTGTTTCTGCTTCTGTAAATTGATGATCAACGTAGAGGAGGTTATGTATTATGCATGTATTCCGCAATAGTGTATAATTGGGATAATCTCTGTGAATATGTGTCATATTATTCAAAATTTCTACATGGTATTGCAACTCTTTGATTTGTAGAAAGAGATTTCTACATGATATCAAAGCGTAGTTGATCATTGGATCTATTATTCAGAAAGTGTTTACATTTTATTTCTTCAGGCAGAGTCTGTAATCGGGCCAGGTAGCTTCTGGATTCATCCTTCTTTTGGAAGGTGAGATATCCGGTGAATTCCCATACAATCGATCTTTGTACAAGAAATACTTTGTTCTCACAAATTTTAGATCGGAAGCGGTTGAGTTTTGAGCTGGTGGAATGGCGCTCAAGGATAAAACTCAGGAACATTAAGTGTGAGAATGGAGACAGTATGCCCCACTATCTCATGAAGTTCACCCAATGCCGGGATGAGCTGGGAAGTGTGGGGGTGAATTTCGATGATGAGGATGGTGAGTCTAGCACTCCTTGGCCTTCCTAAGAGCTGACATAGCTACCAGGACTCAGTGAATGGAAGGGAGAAATTGCCAGGATGGGAGAGACTTTGGTCGGATCTTATGTAAAAGGAGATTAGATGCTGCACCAGAGACGGTTCTTCATCTATGCATGATGAGGAGAACTGTGCCTTAGCAAGTAAGGTGAAGAAGGGGAAGGGGAAGGTTTCTCTTTCCAAATCCAGTTATTCCAATGATGGGAATAAGGTTGAAAAGTCGAAGGTGAGATGCTTTCGTTGTCATGATTTGGGCCATTATGCTACTAATTGCCCAAAGAAGAAGTCCAAGAAGGGATCCGGGGAAGGATTTGAAGGTGAGGCACTTGCTTCACAGTTTGAGTTGGATTTCACACTCTTCGCATGCATGGTTTCATCCATGATGGGAAGTGGTTGGTTTCTTGATAGTGGAGCTTCTTTCCACATGACCAGTGACAAAATTTTGTTCAGTACTTTGGAGGAGAAAGATCTTAAGATACTCATAAGGATGGGTAATGATGAGAAGTATAGTGTCTCAGGTGTAGGCACGGTTATTTTTCAGAGGGAGCATGGAGCTCGCCTTACCTTGACCGATGTCAAGTATGTACCAGGACTGAAGAGAAACTTTGTGTTAATCGTGATGCTAGAAGACAGAGGCTATGATGTAGTCTTCAGAGAGGGAAAGGTTTTCCTTAGACACATCATCACTAGACAGGTGAAGGAGATTGGTTCACGGGTCAAGAACCTGTATGCTCTTGAGGTTCAAGATGCATGCAAAGCCTTAAGTAGCAAGGAAATTGATGGAGACTTGGTGGCTGAGAGGGAGGGTATATTACCTCTCAACATGCACAGCCAGAAGAAGTCTCAGACAATGGTGGAGGAGCCACGATTGGTGCAGCAGCTTCAGGAGGTTATGGAGCAACCACAATAGGGAAAGCTGAGTGGAGATCAAGTAGAGACATCTACTCATGCAGAGACCTCCAGTAGGGGGGAAATTTGAGCCAGGTGGGCTGAGGGATCACATGCAGCCATACCTCCAGGTAGGAGGTGGGGCGATATAGAGTGATCGTCCCAAGGAGGAGGGGTAGGATCCTTGAGGTACCCAACCTCTTGGATAAGACCTTGCTATGGGAGCCCCGATGTGGAGTAGCAGGAACTGACTGCTTCGGCAGAGACAGATGCGGATGGAGTGGCAGAGAGAGTGACAATGCAGGGAATCCTAGGATAGTGCATAGCATGCAGGCTGCAGCAATGCGAGAGGCACAAGTGTTTTGCATAGTGCTAGGTGGCACAGAGAGGTGTGTAATGGTGCGAGATGCATGAATATTTTGCAGTAGCGCAGATGTCAGAGAGGGAGCGCTTGTCAACAACAGAGCTTAACCATCAGAGTATGTTCCTAGCCCAATAGAGTGGTCAGTTGGGAGTGTTTTTTTGTTCCAAGTGTTGTTGGAGCAAAGTGGAGCAAGTAGATGTGTTGCATGCAGAACATTCCAGAGTTACAGGATCGGGTTTGAGAGGAAGCCTTTCTTGTTTAGAGGGAGTGTTGAAAAGTGTGCAACAAGAAATGCTTGTTGAGAATGCAACAAGATGATGGAGCTTAGTGGAAAGGAGTCGCCTTCACTAAGTGGTCCCGCAGGCAAATTATGGCGCAGTCTATTTTTAGACTATGTCTATTTTTAGACAAATGGATCATGGTCTATGAGTTGCAGGATGATGTTTATGGATGATTGGTCATGTTGGGAAAAATATATGGACTTCTATTTTTTGGATCACAGTGGTGTGATCAAAGTCTATTTTTAGACTGTCAGGTAAAAATAGAAACAATCAAATATTATTATCCCTTACTAATATTTAGACTCTAAACTTTATCTTATTCTCTTAGAGAACTTCAGTTGGAGCTACAGATTTGGCACATGCAACTGCCTAAAGGAATCACGTGGTTACCTATGGGTTGATTGAGCTATTGCATGAAGGACTTCAGTTAGAACTGAAGTGGTTGAGTTCTGTGGAGTTAGATGAGTAGTTAATGGAGTTGTGTTCAGTTTGACTTAGTTGAACTAGTTGTACAGTCTAACTAGCCAATAGACTAAGTGATGAGTTGTGTGAATTAGTTATTAGTTAATTCACTAATTATTAACTCATAATGCAACTCAAGAATACATCAATTAACTCAGTGCATGGACAGTTCAGTGGAGACAAGTGTTAGACGTAAGTGAAAGGGTGAGTTGTGACTATCATTCGTGCATGAGATTTGCACATGCAATGGATTGAGTAATGCCAATGAGGCGAAGGGAAATTTTAGCTTGTGCTCACGTGATTTTTCCAAGTAAATACGAGTTTTCTTGAGCCATTATCATTCATTCTCTTGCAGGATTGCGTAGTGGAGGCAGGCAAGTAGCGGGGGAGATTTGGAGAGCAGATCTGAGTTGTATTGGGTGTAACAGGTGGAGATAGTACTGAGTACTTGTGAGGAGTATTGTACTATGTATTGTTACATTTTCTCAATCAATATAATATACAGATAGTTGGGGTTTCTAGCGAGATGCTTTTCCCAGGAAAATACCGAGTTCATATGTGTGATTGATGCTTCTATGTGCACATGTTATTGTTTATGCTTCTGTAAATTGATGATCAACGTAGAGGAGGTTATGTATTATGCATGTATTCCACAATAGTTTATAATCAGGATAATCTCTGTGAATATGTGTCATATTATTCAAAATTTCTACAGTAAAGATACTACTTTAGTGCTGTTCTTATTTTCTGCATTAATTTACATGGATTTACGAATCTTCAATATACTACATCTGACCATTGTAACAAGAGTATATCTCCCCATTTTTGTGATAATATTATATCTCTCCTATATAAACTGTGTTTCTCTTGTTGTTGCCTTTTGTTTTACAATTGTTCTATGCGTAGGTATTCATAATTTTACCTTTTTTCTGAAAAACAAATCATATCTTTCTTTAAATTATTTTATGTGTATTTATTATATATCTTTCCTCAATAATGACATATATATTTGTTTTCATACAATTAGAAGGAACCCATAATATTTTTATTAATGATAATAACTTAAAAACTCACAGACATAATAATTTCCAACAAAATTTATATAAATTAAATTTATTACAATACTTAAAAGCATCAAAATTAATGACATAACTCAAAGGTGTCAGGGAAAATTCAAAATTATTGACGAGAACATTTATGCATAGATTGTCTAACCAGATTTCATGGCTTGATGAGCATACTCACCACCCAACCATGAATTGTGCTTCCAATTCCCCTTGACTTGAGAACACTTGCCCAAAATTAACAACCCTTATTGATGCCTTCAATAGGTTAATACCTTCCCTTCTTGATAAGTTTTTCTTTAGCATATCCCACTTTGTGGACCTTTTTTTATCCACTTGCCTGAGCTTTTCCATAAAAGCCTGCCTTTCTCTCCTGTAGAGATTTTATGCATTTTTGTGTTTAGCATCTTTCTCTAGCTAAACAACTTAATGGATCTTTCTCTCCCATGCATTAAGATTATCTAGAATTTCATCTAGATTTCTTGTCATGAATGCATGGCAAGAAACTCATTTCTAGGTGTCTCATTCTCAAGTACCTACATCTCATTTATTTATTAATAAATATTTGTTTATACATTTATTCCTATATTTTCCCCCCGTGGATTTCCCACCATTTTATCCAATATATCCCAGTCAAATCAAAGCAATATTATAACAATGGAGGGATATTACATCCCTTCTCTACCCAAGCAACCAGCCAACCGGGGTAAACATGTGACGAGAAGATACTATGATATGGTTCAACCTCCTAAGTCATGTTAAGGGAGTGGAACTGATGGAAACACACCATACAATCCTTCAACATCAGTAATAAGACCCCTAGGAACCATCCCAACCTTTCTTCTAACTAGCCCCTCGGTCCCTTTGAGTTTTTAAGCTATTAAACCTTAGGACACTCTAATGCTATGGGCATTCCAGCATCGAGATATCTTTGGACGCTCCCACTAGCCTACATGCCTACGTCCAGGGAATATTTCTAGCAGAGCTGTGCTAGAGTCTAGGGAATTTAAAGCACTTTTCAAGCCTAGATTTGCATTCCATTAAACACTTGTTGACAAGACTAATAAACAAAAAACTAACTCTAGGACTAGCCTTGACCATCCCCAACTAGGACTGACATTCTATCAAACACTTGGCATCAATGTAACCTATAAATATAAACAACAGATCTAAACACAAGGGTCTCATACTTATCTAAGAATCTCCAAGAAGCATTGTTCATTTATATTATTAGTTGCATTATCATCTATTAGTTCATAGATACATTATTCATTCATTTACCAATGAAAACATGATGAAATCCATACATAATCATTGTCATAATACATGCTTATAACCAGCATAATAACAATAGAAATATCAAGGATGTTAGCCATAAAACCCACATATAAACTAGTATAATACTCATGAGATAATAAGGAGATAACCAGTATGGGACTACCATGTTCCACTCGACCATAGACATGGCTGAGCCAATCTCACTTCAGTCAATCACCCTTGTGCCATATTCCAAGCATGAATTTAGGATATCATAGAACACATCAATCCAAAACCATCCAAGGCTTCCAGAGGCCATCCACCTCAACCCATCCAACAATGATTCCACTTCATGGTCAGACATCACAAAACCATCACTAGATTGGTCTCTATCCAAGCCTTCCAGGGCTCTAGAGCATTTGTTCCAACTTGGCTTCCAAGACTAGTAGCCCAACCAACAGTTGCTACTAGACTCTAGAGTGTTTGTCCAACCAAGGCTCCAGGACTAGTAACTCAACTCATAGTTGTTGTCGGGCTCTAGAGTGTTGTCCAACCAAGGCTCCAATACTAGAAACTCAACCCACCAAGGGCTCTAGAGTGTTTGTCCAACCAAGGCTACAGGAATAATAATTCAACCCAAGATATTACAGGGCTTGAGAGCATTTGTCCAACCAAGGCTCTAGGACTAGTAACTCAACCCAAGCCATTACAAGGATTTCAAAGAATTTTTCTAACCAAGGATTTAGGAACTAATAACTCAACCCAAGCATAAGGAAACATGAGAACCAACTCGAAAACAAATAAAAGGAATCCACAATGCCATGGTTATCCACGAAATGGCATGGCTAGGAAAATCCATATTCAATCCAAGCAATCCTCCATGCCAGTGATAGATCATGACCAATAAGTTACATGCATATTCCATGCATGCAAAAACTAGTGAGGAAACCATACATGCAACTCGGTACCTACAAGCCAAATTTGTTGTAGTTATTGATCTCGATGTCCTCTTATGATTTCTTACTATTCCTTTGCCTTCTTGCTCCAAAAATCCAAGTATGTCACACCCTCCAGGAATTCACTAAGAAAAATCTAAGTATCCAAGGTTGTAAGAGAGAGATATAATAGAAGAGAACTCCACCAAAGATGAACTAACCAAAGGTTACACTTACCAAGTCTACACACTAATCCTCAGCCTTTTTATCAATGAGGCCTCTATTTTCTTCATTTTCCATTATTTTCCTTCATTTTCCTTCTCACATGCAAAATGTGACCTTTCACCTTCCTTTTCACCTCATTTCCTTTATTTTCATAAATAAATGTCAATAAATACCTCATTCCTTTCCAAAGCCTTAGTCATTGCCTTTTCCAATTTCCTTAGCCATAATAATTGAATGAATACCCACTACGATCTTTTGCCCACCATTTAGCTTGAAATACATGTCCCATGACCATGGTCTTATATACTTTTTCATGGATTTTTAACCACGACTATTACACTCATACACTTAAAGAATTAATTTCATTATAGATTTGATTTTTATCTATAAGGATTCAAAGACTTCAAAATTATTGTAATTTTATAAAATCAAAGTTTTAATTAATCATAATACATGGATCCCACCAGATATAGGATCCATGTTTTTATCGACATTAAAGAATTGTTTATCTTTTTAACTAAGAAAATTGTCAAATAATCTCATGCTTAAATTTAATTTCATAATTTCACACTTATTCCAGATTGTTATTTGCAAGGGAAAATGTTGATGTGTTCTTAGTATATTTAATGATTATAAGTTGAAAACCACATGAATGACCCAAAATCTAAAGAGAAAAATATAAATATATAAAAATCAATCTTATCCATCCATAAAAATCAATTGTAACTGGATGGATACCAGACATCTAATCCACTCATACCTACCTCACAATAGATTATGCAGCAACAAAGTTTCAAACAAACATATATGGATCCATGAAGCATGTGGGCTTAGCACCTAGGCAACTCGGCAAGCATGGGTGGTTACAAGATGATGATAGTAATTGTTACCAATGTGGCAATGGTGAACAGGACAACCAATGTGGATTGTTGTCAATTTTTTTCCGGTGACCGTGAATGTGTTTGTTTTTTCACCTCCATATCCTACATGTTGTTGCTTAGGAATGCTATGGAAATAATGAATACCACATATATAATTTTTTATAAAATCCTTACCAATTTTGTAAAGTCCAACTTTAATTTAAAAAAAAATAATAGCACAACCACAATTATTAATTTGGTTGATATACTTCGATAGGTGTCATTTTCAACACCCACTTATATCAACCACATTGATAAATGTGGTTATGTGATTAATTATAATCACGGTTATTCACCAATAAGTAAAATTATTGATCATTTCAAATTAGAGATTTGAGATTTCAATAAATTTATTGATCATTTCATAGCATTGTATTACTTATTTAATATTGTTCATTCCTTGGCTTGGATGTAATAATTTAGTTTCTAAAATTTTATTAACATTAACATACATATTGTTATATACATATTGTTATTTACTAAGCACAAAATAAATTATAATAAAAAACATTAAAATATATTTTTAAAAGAATACCAAGCAATAATGAAAAAACAACCAAATATTTGTGGAGTTAGGTTCCTAAAACAATAAGATTAGTAAATGTCGAAAACTAGAAAAGTCTCAAGTGATGTATATAATATCAACACCAAACAACTTTTAAAATTATGAAGGCAACTATAAATCTAGAAGGATTAAGAGCTAGTAGTTATCTCCTATATCAATAATTAAAAAAAAAATGTTAAGTTTAGTAAATTTAAAAAATAAGACAGTAAAAGCTAAAAGGAGTTTATCGCGTTTTTGCATATTGGTTTGATAGTGACCTCCTGTAACATTGGGAAAGACATTGATGCTATTAAATTACAAGAATACATTAAATATAGCTTCTTGAACCATTCCATTTTATGTAAATCATAGCAATATTCAAATACAATTATTTAAACCATATTGTATTTGAACCATTTTTCCATTTTAGATTAAACATGATAGCTAACCTTAAATGTGAAAATAAACTAATTTTTCCTGCCATATCTAAGGAATTTGTTTTCACAACAACGTTTTAGGTAACTGACTTGGTCCTTGGCTAATATTGCATTTTCTTCATTTGATTTTTTATCGGATTCTTTTGTCATTTTCACTTACCCATTTGCTCAAAATAACCATAGTAAACAAATATTCTCATTAAACATTATGAACCCTAAATAGGCATGGAAAACATAGGATTTCCAAATTTTGGACAAAGATATGAGGAGGCACAAAATTATAAGTCTCAGAAAACCTGGGAGGAATCTGGTCTTTAGTACGTTTTAGGAGATCATGCAATGAGAAAATACCAAATTCACCTATTTGCACAAGAATCCACGGGGAGGTGAATCCACCCTCATAATAACCAATAGCCTAGAGCAGGGTAAATTTGAAGCTTGATGAGAAATTGTTACATAAGGAATGCACATTCAAATGAGTTAATTGAAACACTCCACAGGAACCCACAGAGAGTTGAATCCACTATCATACTAAACAATAGCCTGGAGTAGGGTAAGTTTGATGATTGATGAGAAAATGTTACATAAGGAATGGATTTTCATATGAGTTAACTGAAACACTCCATTTCACAAATGTATGCACCATCCATAGTTAAATACAAAGTTTTATAAAGTATCTTTAATAAATTAATAAGTTAATATAGATCTAAAATCAAGGTAAGAATTGGGAGCTGAAAAAACTAAAAAACAATCTGTGAATATTTGATATTGTCAATTTGATAAGGTATAAGATGAAGAATATTCCCACAAGAGAAACTCTTCACTATTCATTTACTAAAAAAATGAAAATTATCCAACCCCAATTCCCATATACACCATGTCTACTAACCTAATTAATATTTAGAATTAAAATAAAATAGATTTTAAATATCCTAAATATTAATTAATAATTAGGGGCCCTAAATATCCTAAATGTCCTAAATATTACTTGATAATTAAGGGCCCTAAGTTGTAGGCATTATGACACTGGTTTGGCACTATGATGCAAGTGTTGTCCTTGATGGTAACTCACACAGATGACAGATCATAATTCAGGCTCTCAGAATAAAAGAAAAAGAGATCTATGCAATTTCCACTTAACCAAGTCGCGTATACACGTGGGATCGTTGATCAAAAGTCGCGTATTCGTATACACACACTTTCATGCATGGAAAAACATGTACATGTGGGAAAAATCATTTTTAGTCCATGGTATTTAGTCCCTGGTATTTGGACCTATGGTTTTGGACCATGGTAGCACGTCCAAAGTGTTGAACCCAGGTATTGGGTCCCAAGTATTGGTTCTAAGTGGTTTTGGACCATGGTATTGAGTAAGGCCTAAGACTATAAAAGGGGAAGGAGATCATTAGGCAAAATGACTCACTCAAGGATTAAATATATTATGAAGAGCAAGATCTAGAATACTGGTCATTGGGTTATGGTGTATAATTGGATCTGAACCTAGGAGGAACCTAAGCGCTAGAAGAAGGATAAGTTCTATTGATGGGTCAAGATATTAAGGCTTGAATTATAGTATCTTTGTGTGATTTTAATCTATTATATTTGGTGCATGACTTGATCTATAAATCTGATAATCTGGGCATAATTGATTTCTGAATAATTGAAAATGGTAAATTATCTTTTATAGATATGTATGCAAGTTTGCCACAACAAGGTGCGTATACACACTAGTTCAATGATTCAAAATAGCGTATACACTGGTTTCCCTTAATACAGAAGCATATGCATGCAGGTTTCACATATTGAAGTAGCGTACATCTAAAAAAATGTGTTTTAGCTACTTCTATTTACTGCTGCAATGTTCTGGGTTCACGATTGGTGTCTGGTTACTATTATTGTTTTCTGGCTACAGCATTTAGAGAATTGATTATCTGATTCAGTTTTGTTTGCTACAAAGGAGATTGGTTGATGCAGATACATTTGATGTTTGATTGATGTTATTGATGGATCCAGTCTGAAAATTTATGAAACGTGGTCCCTGAAGAAAAGAGAAGGTTGTAGCCTTCTTTAGGTTAGCACCTACATACCAGTACATCAGCTAGTACAAGAGCTAAGGGGGTTTTAGCTCCCGTCGAGGAGAAGCTGGAGAACGAGAGAAAGTTGTAACCTTCTGAAAGTAAAATCCTGCGTACTAGTAAAAGACTGCACCAGTACAAAAATATTGTAAAAAGAAGTTTCTTATTAAAACAAGATAGAGAAGAATTTCAACAGGTGGTTTTCACCCACATTGGGTTTCCACTTTAGATCTTGTGTTCATGTATGTGACGATATGTTCTATTTTACTGCACTTGTTTACTGTTCTTATGGTTAATGAAGTTCTGATGCACTAATTAAAGATCAACATTTAATGGATTAACTAAATCATAAAGTTTTCTGATATACGCTAGTTGCTTTAGACACAGTTGCATATATACGCAGGTTCCCATAACTGAGTAGCATATATATATATATCTATGAAAATTAAAATTGTTTCATTTAATAATACTAATTCACCGCCCCCCCCCCCTCATATATTTCCAACAATTGGATCAGAGTAGGTCTTTCAGAAGAAGCTTGATTGGTTGAAGAAGATCTACATCATGAGCAACTATGAAAAAGAGCATCCACAGGCCACCCAAATCTTGATGGAGCAACTTTGTCTATTGGAAGGTAAGAACCACAACCTATCTTCAATATCTTGGTGCAGAAGTTGGGATATCGTGAAGGGGATACAACATTTCCATCAGCAACTCCTACAGATACAACAGGTAAAAAGCAATATGAAACAAATTCAAAGGTTGCCAATACTCTATTGGGGAGTCTATCTCAATCATAATTTGTCAAGGTTATGCAGCTCAAAACCGCCAAGGAAATATGGGACAAGATCATCCTAAGCTATGAAGGAGACAATCAGGTAAAACGTGCAAAACTACAATCTCTCAGAATTCAATATGAAACTCTCAGAATGCACAATGATGAAAGTATGCCTAGTTATTTCTTACGAATAGATGAGATTGTTAATAGCATGAAAAATTTGGGTGAAGAAATAAAAGAAGTTACTTTAGTTGAAAAGGTTCTAAGTTCATTTTCTTCTAAGTTTGAATCAAAAGTTTCTACCATAGTAGAAAAATAGAATCTTCAGAGTATTACGATGTCATAGCTGCACAGAATCCTAACTACTTTCAAAATGAGAAAAAGGGGGCCATCAGACATGAGAGAAGCCGCATTCAAAGAGAATAGAATGAGTCAGGGCATACGTTAGAAGGAGAGGAAGAATCAAACTTTGTTAAGAACCTTCAACGGGGTTCTGGAAGATTCAGAGGTAAGCTACCTTTCAAATTCTTTTCTTGTGGAATAATTCATCACTATGCAGCCAAATGTCCTCATAGAGATAAGCTAGATAAAGGTAAGGAACCAATTAAATGGAATAGAAAACAGAATGTAAATAAGAAGAGTTATTATACACATGAAGACAA
The DNA here is from genome assembly GCA_000404065.3 of Pinus taeda. Lineage (NCBI taxonomy): Eukaryota > Viridiplantae > Streptophyta > Pinopsida > Pinales > Pinaceae > Pinus > Pinus taeda. The sequence continues at coordinate 217,535 of APFE030546166.1, forward strand.
CAATTGACTTTCAAATAGTGATGAAGATGAACATGGTAATGATTATAGACTTTTCATGACTTTTGAAGATGATGATTTCTTGGATGCTATAGATGAAGATGATCTCTATGAAGAAATTTCTAAACTTAAAATCTGTTTAGAAGAAAAGAATATGGTCATAGATACACTGACATTCCAACATGCTGAAAGGGGAAAACATAATGAAAAGTTAGAATGTGAAATTGTGGGACTTAGAAAAGATATTGAGAAACCAAAATCTCTTAATCTTAGATTTGCTAAAGGATCTAAAACTTTAGATGACATTATCAAAGTGTAGCTTTCTTCTCTAATCAAGATAGGTCTTGGATATACTAAAGGAGCATCTCAAGCATAGAAGCCATCCACCTCCAAAAGTTATCTTGATGCAGCAAGGAGAAGTGAACAGGTTGATAATCGCCAAGAAAGGCATAAAGAAAATCACCAGGTAAATCAAGGTCAATCTACTTCAAGGATGAATAGAGATCACCAAGTAAATCAATGTCAATCTACTTCAAGGATGAACAGAAGCTACAACCAACCGCAGGTAAATCATTCTCAATTTTCCTCAAGAATTAATGTCAACAGAAACTACAATCACTTGGACGGTAGATTTGATAATTGCAAGAATTTCTTTAATGGCCAATGCTTTTCATGTCATAACATTGGACACGAAGCTGCACAATGTGTTGCCTACAAGACCATCATGACTTGAGAAGCACAAATTTAAAGGAGCGTGATTGGGATCATGAAGAGGACCTACAATAATTTTTCTCATCTTGAAAATGAAATAGAATGCTCTATTTGTAACAACTTCCATCATGAAGATTCTGAATACAGGAGTAAGTTTTGGCAAACATCTCAGAAGGAGAAACTTTCATTAGGTCCCAAAACTTGGAGAAAGAAAGAACCGCAACCAGAAAGATGTGGTATAGCCTTATATGCGAAGGATAGGAAAATCAATGGTAAATCAACAGTGGATGTTCGAAACATATGACAGGTGATAAAGAAAAACTTCAGGCATATAGTGCCATAGAAAAGGAAAGGAAGGTCTCATTCGGAAATAACACACTTGCATTCATAAAAGGTAAAGGTTCTATTCTTTTGAAAGAAAAAGTCAAAGCTAGAAATGTTATGTATGTTGATGGCTTAAAGCATAATCTATTGAGTGTTAGCCAAATGTGTGATCAAGGAAATGAGGTAATATTTCGATCAAATGGATGTATTGTTCGTGAGATTTATACAGGAGAAACAGTGATCAAAGGCATAAGAACTCCAAATAATTTATACATACTCAAGGGAGGACAACAACAATGCTATCTAATCAAGAATGATGAACACTAGCTATGGCACAGAAGATTGGGGCATCTAAGCTTCTCTCAAATAAGGAAAGCATGCAAATATCAGGGGGTTCATGATCTCCCTGACATCAAAATTCCAGACAATACAATATGCAAAACATGTCAGTTTGGTAAGCAAAACAGAACTAATTTCCCTAAGAAGGAAGGATCAGCTAGTAAGCCACTTGAACTTGTCCATACTGATTTATGTAGTCCATCAAGGAAAAAGTCACCTCGAGGAGAAGAATACTTTATATTGTTCATTGACGACTTTTCCAAGATGTGTTGGATAGGAATTCTGAAGCATAAAGACAAAGCTTTTGAAAAGTTCGAAGCTTTCAAAGCCTTGGTTGAAAATGAATGAGATCGCAGAATCAAGTGCCTCAGGTTTGATCGAGGAGGGGAATTTACCTCGGATAAATTTTTCGATTTTTGTGAAGAACATGGAATAAGAAGGGAATCCTCTACTGTAAGGACTCCTCGGCAAAATAGAGTAGTGGAAAGAATGAACAGAACGGTTCAACAAATGGCTCGTGCTATGCTTGATGAATCTGGAACTCCTGCAACCTTCTGGGGTGAAGTTGCATTTGTTGCCATTAATATTCTCAACAAAACAAACGTTCGGGTAAACAGCACTCAAACTCCTCATGAACTGTGGTATGGTAAGACTCCTACGGTAAAATACTTCAAAGTTTTTGGAAGCAAATGTTACATGAAAAGGACTGATGAAAATCTTGGCAAGTTTGAACCTAGAGCAGATGAAGGCATTCTCCTTGGTTACTCTTCTTGAAGTAAAGGATATAAGTGCTACAATAAAAGACTTGGAAAAATTGTTGAAAGTATTGATGTAGTGGTTGATGAAGCAGGTGACAATCCAAAGCAGATAAAAACAGAAGATTTTGAAGATGAAGAGGACTATCCTTCAACTTCAAATCAGACTAATGATGAAGAAGATACCTATGAGGCACCAGAAGAATAGATAAGGGTAAAAGAAAAGACTCCATCCAGGTACGTATAGAAGAATCATCTAGAGACTCAGATTTTGGGGCAGAAAGAGGTAGGTGTTCAAACAAGAAGAACTATAACAAAAGCTTCAAGCTATCTAGCATTGCTCTCCTCTGTTGAACCACGAAATGTAAGGGAAGCATGCAAAGATGAATGTTGGGTCAAAGCCATGAATGAAGAACTTGAGCAGATTGAAAAGAATAACACTTGTGAATTGGTTCCTAAACCTAATAATAAGAATGTCATAGGGACTAAATGGATATTCAAAAACAAACTGAACGAAAATGGAGATGTTATTAGAAACAAGGCCAGACTTGTTTGTAAAGGGTATGCTCAACAAGAAGGTATAGACTTTGAAGAAACTTTTGCACCAATTGCTAGACTTGAAGCCATAAGAATGTTCCTTGCTCTTTCTAGCTTTCAGAAGTTCAAATTATATCAAATGGATGTGAAATCTGACTTTTTAAATGGCGACTTAGAAGAAGAAGTGTATGTTGATCAACCAGATGGATTCATCCTTGGAAATGATCCAAAACTTGTATGCAAACTTAAGAAGGCACTCTATGGTCTTAAACAGGCTCTAAGGGCTTGTTATTATCTTCTCGACAAAAATCTCCATCAACAGGGTTTTTCAAAAGGATCAGCAAATAACAATCTATATATAAAAATTGATAATTATAAATTGCTAATACTTGTTGTATATGTTGACGATATCATCTTTGGTAGCAATGAAGAAGCCATGAGTCAAAACTTTGCTTTGGTGATGTAGAAAGAATTTGAAATGTCCCTGCTTGGTGAGCTGACATATTTTATTGGTTTACAAGTCCAACAAAACAAAGATGGTATCTTTCTATCACAAACCAAGTACCTCAAGCAGATCTTGAAGAAATATGGCATGGAAGATTCAAAACCAATATGTACCCTTATGGTAACAGGATGCAGCCTCAGCGCCAATGATGATTCAGTAGCAGTACATCAACCAACCTATAGATCCATGATTAGTAGTCTGCTCTATCTGATAGATACCCGACCAGACATCATGCATGTAGTGGGAATAGTTGGAAGATTCCAAGAAAATCCAAAAGAAGCACACCTTCAGGCGATTAAAAGGATTTTCAAATATCTTCAAGGAACACAAAACTATGGCTTATGGTATCTGAGAAGTACAAACCTCACACTTCAAGCATACACAGATGCAAATTGTGCAGGAAGCATGGATGACAGAAAAAGCACTAGTGGTGGTGCATTATTTATGGGTTCCATATTAGTATCTTGGTTCAGCAAGAAACAAAGTTCAATTGCATTATCTACAGCTGAAGCAGAATATGTGGTTGTTGCATCTTGCTGCACTCAACTCCTTTGGATGATGCAAACTTTACAAGACTTTCAAATCATTTGTACTCCACCTATCTCCATTTTATGTGATAATACAAGTGCAATCAGTATTTCAAAGAACCCAATCATGCATTCAAAGACAAAGCACATACCTATCAAATATCATTTTCTATGAGAATAAGTGCTTGAACAAAAGGTCAAATTGGAGTATGTTCCCTCCAAGGAACAGGTTGCTGATATATTCACCAAACCACTGCCCAAGGAGACATTTGAATACCTCAGACAGAAGCTGGGAGTAGTTGATGCAACATCTTGCTAATTGAAACTTATCTGTTTCAGAGAAAAGTGGTTGTACGCGACTTACATGAGGAGCATCCGCGTACATAGGTTGGTTTCTCTGGATACAATCGCGTATATGTTGATTTGAAGAAAAACAATGGGCCAGACTTAGGATGAAAAGAGTCTGACATGGGTCTGACAGAGACCATCTGGCACAGGTTTAGGGGGAGCATATACTTCTAATAATGCATTGTTGGCATTATCTTAGAAGATCTTGGTTCAATTTCACAATTTTTTTTTGGTTTCAGGTGGAATATGTGTTGAGGGAGAACACGGTTGCTGGTTTGAATGATGATTGACAGATGTTGCTGATGATAGTTGTTGATGACTATCATAGTCTTGTTGTAGATATTTTGTCTCTATGTCATGTATATCTTGTTTCCCCACTATGCCTAGGATGGATGATGTAATGTTCTTGTTTTATCATGTGTAAACTTTTGGTGTATCCCCAGTTGGTTGGGTGGATCGGTCAATATTGGTATATACCCACTTGGTTGGGAGATGGATGTATGTATGAGTCTTTGGTGATAGGAAGGTCATTTATAGAGTCATGTTCTTTCTTGTAGAACATCCTTTTGCAAACCTTGCCTACAGTCACGGGGAGCATGGCCAGCATAGCAGAGCAGAATATTTCAGCATGTACTCAAGGGGAGCATCACCCTTTGCCCTTGATGACAAAGGGGGAGAGTGACTTGGAGTGACTTGGGGTTGCCATCAAGTCCAAAGGGGGAGATTGTTGGCATTATGACACAGGTTTGGCACTTTGACACAGGTGTTGTCCTTGACGGCAACTCACTCAGATGATAGATCACGGTTGAGGCTCTCAAAATAAAAGAAAAAGAGATATACACAATTTCCACCTAACCAAGTTGCGTATACACGCGGGATCGCTAATCAAAAGTCGCGAATGTGTATGCACGCACTTTCATGCATGGAAAAGCACGTACATGTGAGAAAACTTTTTTTTAGTCCATGGTATTTGGTCCTTGGTATTTGGACCATGGTATCTCATCCGAAGTGTTGAACCTAGGTATTTGGACCCAGGTATTGGTTCTAAGTGGTTTTTGGACCATGGTATTGAGTAAGACCTAAGACTATAAAAGGGGAAGGAGATCATTAGGCAAAGGCATTCACTCAAGGATTGAATATCTTATGAAGAGCAAGATATAGAATACTGGTCATTGGGTTATGGTGCATAGCTGGATCTAAACCAAGGAGGAACCTCAGCGCCAGAAGAAGGATAAGTTATATTGATGGGTCAAGATCTTAAGGCTTGAATTGTAGTATCTTTGTGTGATTTTGATATGTTATATTTGGCGCATGACTTGATCTATAAATTTAATAATCTGGGTATAATTGATGTCTGAATAATTGAAAAGGGTAAATTATCTTTTATAAATCTATATGCAAGTTCGGAAAAGTGAAGGCGTGTATACACGTTGGTTCGGTAATCCAAAACAGCGTATAGCTAGTTTGCCTTAATACAGAAGTGTATGCACGCAGGTTCTTCATCTTGAAGTAGCATACGTCTCATAAAATATGTTTTAGCTACTTCTGTTTATTGATGTAGTATTCTGGGTTCAGGATTGGTGTCCGGTTACTATTACTGTATTCTGGTTACAGCATTCAAAGAAGTGATTGATTGATTCAGTTTTGGTTGGTGCAAAGGGGATTGGTTGATGCAGATATATTTGATGTTTGATTGATGTTACTTATGGATCCAGTATGAAAATTCATGAAATGTGGTCCCTGGAAGAAAAGAGAAGATTGTAACCTTCTATAGGTCAACACCTATGTACTAGTACATCAGCTAGTACAAGAGCTAAGGGGGTTGTAGCTCCCTTCCAAGAGAAGCTGGAGAATGAGAGAAGATTGTAGCCTTCTGCAGGTAGAAGCTTGCATACTCGTATAAGACTGCACCAGTACAGAAATATTGTAAAAAGAAGTTTCTTATTAACAAGAAAATAGAGAAGCATTGCAGCAGGTGGTTTTCACCCACATTGGGTTTCCACCTTATACCTTGTGTTCACATGTGTGATGATCTGTTCTGTTTACTACACCAGTTTATTGTCCTTATGGTTAATGAAGTTCAGATGCACTAAAGATCAAATAGATTAATTAAATCTTAAGTTTACTGAATATAGGCTAGTTGTTGTAGACACAGTTACATGTATACGTTGGTTTCCATATCTAAAGTAGCGTATATCTAAGTTTGAAAATGAAAAAATATTTGACTTGATAATACTAATTCACCCCCTCTCATTATTATTTCCAACAATTGGAATCAGAGCAGGTCCTTCAGAAAAAGCTTGATCGCCTAAAGGAAGATCTATCATCATAAGCAACTACAAAAAGGAGGCATCCATCAGGCCACCAATCTTTGATGGGAGCAACTTCGTCTATTAGAAGTTAAGAACCACAACCTATCTTCAATCTCTTGGTACAGAAGTTTGGGATATCGTGGAAGGAGGATACACATTCCCATCAACAAGTCCTACAGATACAGCTGGTAAAAAGCAGTATGAAACAAATGCAAAGGCTGTCAATACTCTATTGGGGAGTCTATCTCAATCAGAATTCATCAAGGTTATGCAGCTCAAACCACCAAAGAAATATGGGACAAGATCATTCTAAGCTATTAAGGAGACGATCAGGTAAAACGTGCAAAACTACAATCTCTCAAAATTCAATATGAAACTCTCACAATGCACAATGATGAAAGTGTGCCTAATTATTTCTTATGTATAGATGAGATTGTTAATCGCATGAAAAAACTTGGGTGAAGAAATAAAAGAAGTTACTTTAGTTGAAAAAGTTATAAGATCTTTGTCTTCTAAGTTTGAATCAAAAGTTTTTGCCATAAAAGAAAAGCATAAATCTTCAAAGTATTACTATGTCACAGCTGCACAGAATCCTAATTGCTTTAGAAATGAGAAAAGGGGGACCATCAGACATGAGAGAAGCCACATTCAAAGCTTTAGGAAAAGGAGAATACAATGAGTCAGGGCATACATCAGAAGAAGAGGAAGAATCAAACTTTCTCAAGAACCTTCAATGGGGTTCTGGAAGATTCAAGGTAAGCTACCTTTCAAATGTTTTGCTTGTGGGAGAGTCGGTCACTATGCAGCCAAATGTCCTCATTAAGATAAGCTTGATAAAGGTAAGGAACCAATTAAATGGAACAGAAAACAGAATGTAAGTAGGAAGAGCTATTATACACATGAAGACAGCGATGGACTTTTAAATAGTGATGAAGATGAACATGGTAATGATTATAGACTTTTGATGGCTTTTGAAGATGATGATTTCTTGGATGCTATAGATGAAGATGATCTCTATGAAGAAATTTCTAAACTTAAAATTTTCATAGAAGAAAAGAATATGATCGTAGATACTCTGACATTCCAACTTGCCGAAAGGGAAAAACACAATGAAAAGTTAGAATGTGAAATTGTGGGACTTAGAAAAGATATTGAGAAAACAAAAACTATTAATCTTAGATTTGCTAAAGGATCTAAAACTTTAGATGAGATTATCAAAGTGCTTCATTCTCCTCTAATCAAGATAGGTCTTGGATATACTGAAGAAGCATCTCAAGCACAGAAGCCATCCACCTCCAAAAGTTATCTTGATGCACCAAGGAGAAGTGAACAGGTTGACAATCATTAGCAAAGGCATAAAACAGATCACCAAGTAAATCGGGGTCAATCTACTTCAAGGATGAACAGAAGCTACATCCAACCACAGGTAAATCATTCTCAATTTGCCTCAAGAATGAATGTCAATGGAAACTACAATCACTTGGATGGTAGATTTGATAATCGCAGGAATTTCTTTAATGGCCAATGTTTTTCATGTCATAACATTGGACACAATGTTGCTCAATGTGTTTCCTACAAGACCATCATGACTCGAGAAGCATGAAATCAAAGGAGCATGACTGGGAGCATGAAGAGGACCTACAATAACTTTTGTACTCTTGAAAATGAAATAGAATGCTCTATTTATAACAACTTCGGTCATGAAGATTCTGAATGCAATAGTAAGTTTTGGCAAACATCTCAGAAGGAGAAACCTTCATTGGGTCCCAAAACATGGAGAAAGAAAGAACCGCAACCAGAAAGATGTGGTATAACCTTATATGCGGAAGGACTAGGAAAATCAGTGGTACGTCAACAGTGGATGTTCGAAACATATGACAGGTGATAAAGAAAAACTGCAGCCATATAGTGCCTTAGAAAAGGAAAGGAAGGTCTTATTCGGAAATGACACACCAATACTCATAAACGGTAAAGGTTCTGTTCTTTTGAAAGAAAAAGTCAAAGCTGGAAATGTTATGTATGTTGATGGCTTAAAGCATAATCTATTGAGTGTTAGCCAAATGTGTGATCAAGGAAATGAGGTAATATTTCGATCAAATGGATGTATTGTTCATGAGCTTGATAAAGGAGAAACAATGATCAAAGGCATAAGAACTCCAAATAATTTATACATACTCAAGGGAGGACAACAACAATGCTATCTAAGCAAGAATGATGAACACTGGCTACGGCACAGAAGATTGGGGCATATAAGCTTCTCTCAAATAAGGAAAGCATGCAAATATCAAGCGGTTCGTGATCTCCCTGACATCAGAATTCCAGACAATACAATATACAAATCATGTCAGTTTGGTAAGTAAAACATAACTAATTTCCCTAAGAAGGAAGGTCAGCTAGTAAGCCACTTGAACTTGTGCATACTGATTTATGTAGTCCATCAAGGAAAAAGTCACCCCGAGGAGAAGAATACTTTATATTGTTCATTGACGACTTTTCTAGGATGTGTTGGATAGGACTTCTGAAGCATAAAGACGAAGCTTTCGAAAAGTTCAATGCTTTCAAAGCCTTGGTTGAAAATGAATCAGATCGTAAAATCAAATGTCTCAGGTCTGATCGAGTAGGGGAATTTACCTCAGATGAATTTTTCAACTTTTGGGAAGAACATGGAATAAGAAGGGAATTCTCTACTGTAAGGACTCCTCAGCGAAATAAAGTAGTGGAAAGAATGAACAAAACGGTTCAACAAATGGCTCGTGCTATGCTTGATGAATCTGGAACTCCTGCAACCTTATGGGGTGAAGCTGCATTTGTTGTCGTTACTATTCTCAACAAAACAAACGTTCGGGTAAACAGCACTCAAACTCCTCATGAACTATGGTATGGTAAGACTCCTACAATAAAATACTTCAAAGTTTTTGGAAGCAAATGTTACATCAAAAGGACTGATGAAAATCTTGGCAAGTTTGAACCTAGAGCAAATGAAGGCATTCTCCTTGGTTACTCTTCCTGAAGTAAAGGATATAAGTGCTACAATAAAAGACTTGGAAAAATTGTTGAAAGTATTGATGTAGTGGTTGATGAAGTAGGTGACAATCCAAAGCAGATAAAAATTGAAGATTTTGAAGATGAAGAGGAATATCCTTCAACTTCAAATCACACTAATGATGAAGAAGATACCTATGAGGCACCAGAAGAACAGATAAGGGTAGAAGAAAAGACTCCATCCAGGTACATATAGAAGAATCATCTAGAGACTCAGATTTTGGGGCAGAAAGAGGCAGGTGTTCAAACAAGAAGAACTATAACAAAAGCTTCAAGCTATCTAGCATTTCTCTCCTTCGTTGAAAGACGAAATGTAAGTGAAGCATGCAAAGATGAATGTTGGGTCAAAGCCATGAATGAAGAACTTGAGCAGATTGAAAAGAATAACATTTGGGAATTGGTTCCTAGACCTAATAATAAGAATGTCATAGGGACTAAATGGATATTCAAAAGCAAGCTGAATGAAAATGAATATGTTATTAGAAACAAGGCCAGACTTGTTTGTAAAGGGTATGCTCAACAAGAAGGTATAGACTTTGAAGAAACTTTTGCACCGGTTGCTAGACTTGAAGCCATAAGAATGTTCCTTGTTCTTTCTAGCTTTCAGAAGTTCAAAGTATATCAAATGGATGTGAAATCTGCCTTTTTAAATGGAGACTTAGAAGAAGAAGTGTATGTTAAGAAACCAGATGGATTCATCCTTGGAAATGATCCAAAACTTGTATGCAAACTTAAGAAGGCACTCTATGGTCTTAAACAGGCTCCAAGGTCTTAGTATTAGTGTTTGGACAAATACCTCCATCAACAAGGCTTTTCAAAAGGATCAACAGATAGCAATCTATATATAAAAATTGATAATGATAAATTGCTAACACTTGTTGTGTATGTTGATGATATCATCTTTGGTAGCAATGAAGAAGCCATGAGTCAAAACTTTGCTTTGGTGATGGAGAAAGAATTTGAAATGTCCCTGCTTGGTGAGCTGACATATTTTCTTGGTTTACAAGTCCAAAAAAACAAAGACGGTATCTTTCTATCACAAACCAAGTACCTCAAGCAGATCTTGAAGAAATATGGCATGGAAGATTCGAAACCATTATGTACCCCTATGGTAACAGGATGCAACCTTAGAGCAATGATGATTCAGCAGCAATACATCAACCAACCTATAGATCCATAATTGGTAGTCTGCTCTATCTGACAGATACCTGACTAGACATCATGCATGCAGTGGGAATAGTTGGCAGATTCTAGGCAAATCCAAAAGAAGCACACCTTCAGGCGGTTAAAAGGATTTTAAAATATCTTCAAGGAACACAAAACTTTGGCTTATGGTATCCTAGAGATATAGATCTCACACTTCATGCATACATAGATGCAAATTGGGCAGGAAGCGTGGATGACAGAAAAAGCACTAGCGGTGGTGCATTCTTTATGGGTTCCAGATTAGTATCTTGGTTCAGCAAGAAACAAAGTTCAATTGCATTATCTACAGCTGAAGCAGAATATGTGGTTGTGTTTAGCTCTTTGTCTGCATCAACCCTTTGATGATGCAAACTTGCAAGACTTTCAAATCATTTGTACTCCCACCTATCTCCTTTTATGTGATAATACAAGTGCAATCAGTATTTCAAAGAATCCAGTCATGCATTCAAAGACCAAGCACATACCTATCAAATATCATTTTCTCCGGGAACAAGTGCTTGAACAAAAGGTCAAATTGGAGTATGTTCCCTATAAGGAATAGGTTGCTGATATATTCACCAAACCATTACCTAGGGAGACATTTGAATACCTTAGACAGAAGTTGGGAGTATTTGATGCATCATCTTACTATTGAAACTTATCTGTTTTAGAGAAAAGTGGTTGTACACGAGTTTCATAAGGAGAATCCGCGTACATACGCCAGTTTTTGTAGATACAATCACGTATATGTTGGTTTGCAGAATATCAGTAGGCTAGACTCAGGATGTAAAGAGTCTAATATGGGTCTGACAGAGACCATCTAGCACAGGTTCAAGGGGAGCATTTACTTCTAATAATGCATTGTTGGCATTATCTTAGAAGATCTTGGTACTACTTCTCAATTGTCTTTGATTCAGGAGGAACAAGTACAGAGGGAGATCATGGTTACTGATCTAAATGACGATTGATAGATGCTGCTAATGACTATCATAGTATTGACTTAGATATTTAGTCTCTATGTCATGTATTTCTTTTATTATCAAGGTCATGTAATGAACAATTTTGGTTTCCCCACTATGCCTGGGATGGATGATGTAATGTTCTTGTTTTATCATGTGTAAACTTTTGGTGCATCCCCACTTGGTTGGGTGGATGAGTCAATATTGGTATATCCCCACTTGGTTTGGAGATGGATGTATGTATGACTCCTCGGTAATAGTAAGGTCATTTATAATTTATAGAGTCATGTTCTTTCTTGTAGAACATGTTTTTTGCAGACCTTGCCTACAGTCAGGGGGAGCATGGACAACACAGGAAAGCAGATATTTCAGCATGTATTCAGGCGGAGCATAACCTTTTTCCCTTGATGTCAAAGGGGGAGAATGACTTTGAGTGACTTGGGGTTGCCATCAAGTCCAAAGGGGGAGATTGTTGGCATTATGACATAGGTTTGGCACTATGACATAGGTGTTGTCCTTGATGGCAACTCACTCAAATGACAGATCACAGTTTAGGCTCTCATAATAAAAGAAAAAGGGATATACATAGTTTCCACTTAACCAAGTCGAGTATTCAAGAGGAATCGCCGATCAAAAGTTGCGTATGCGTATGCACACACTTTCATGCACGGAAAAGCACATACATGTGGGCAAAGTTATTTTTAGTCCATGGTATTTGGTCCTTGGTATTTGGACTTATGGTTTTGGACCATGGTATCTCGTTCGAAGTGTTGAACCCAGGGATTGTTTCTAAGTGGTTTTGGACCATGGTATTGAGTAAGGCCTATTACTATAAAAGGGGAAGGAGATCATTAGGCAAAGGTATTTGCTCAAGGATTGAATATCTTATGAAGAGAAAGATCTAGAATACTGGTCATTGGGTTATGGTGCATAGCTGAATCTGGCCAAGGAGGAACCTGAGCACTAGAAGAAGGATAATTTCTATTGATGGGTCAAGATTTTAAGGCTTGAATAGTAGTATCTTTGTGTGATTTTGATTTTTTATATTTGGTGCATGACTTGATCTATAAATCTGATAATCTGGGTATAATTGATGTCTGAATAATTGAAAAGGGTAGATTATCTTTTATAGATTTGTATGCAAGTTCAACATAGAAAAGGTGCGTATACACGATGTTCAGTAATTCAAAATAGCGTATACACAAGTTTTCCTTAATACTGCAGTGTATGCGCGCAGGTTCTACTTATTGAAGTAGCATATGTCTCATAAAATATGTTTTAGCTACTTCTGTTTATTACTATAGTGTTCTGGGTTCAGGATTGGTTTCTGGTTACTGTTAATTTATTTTGGTTACAACATTTAGAGAACTGATTGTTTGATTTAGTTTTGTTTGGTGTGAAGGAGATTGGTTGATGCAGATACATTTGATGTTTGGTTGATGTTATTGATGGATCCAGTCTGAAAATTTATGAAATGTGGTCCCTGGAAGAAAAGAGAAGGTTGTAGCCTTCTGTAGGTCAGCACCTACATACTAGTACATCAACTAGTACAAGAGCTAAGAAGGTTGTAGCTCCCTTCCAGGAGAAACTGGAGAATGAGAGAAGTTTGTAGCCTTCTACAGGTAGAAGCATGCGTACTGGTATAAGACTGCACCAGTACAGAAATATTGTAAAAATTAGTTTATTATTAAAAGAAGATAGAGATGAATTGCAGTAGGTGGTTTTCACCCACATTGGGTTTCCACCTTATATCTTGTGTGCATGTGTGTGATGACCTGTTCTATTTTACTGCACCTGTTTACTGTTCTTATGGTTAATGAAGTTCTGATGCACTGATTAAAGATACACATTTAATGGATTAACTGAATCATAAGTTTATTAGATATATGCTAGTTGCTTTAGACACATTTGCGTATATACGTGGGTTCCCATAACTGAAGTAGCATATATATATCTGAGTATGAAAATGAAAAAGTGTTTGATTTGATAATATTGATTCACCCTCCGCCTCTCAGTATTATTTCCAACAGACTGCTGCTGGATATTGATATCCTTTCTCCACAGTTGACAAAACATCAGCTCCAAGTCACTGAAGATATGATTTATCATGTTTTCCAATATACCAATTTATTCCCATTGAAGATTGGTGGTCTAATAGATCCCATGCCTTCGTGATTTTTCATTTTGAAAATTCTTCCTCCAAACAATCAAGCTTCTTCTAAAGCACCAGCTCTCATACCAATTGTTGGAAATAATACTGAGTGGGGGGTCAATTAGTATTATCAAATTAATAACTCTTTCAATTTATACTCAGATTTATATATGCTACTTCAAATGAAGGTAACTCTCGTGTACATGCAACTGTCTTTAAAGAAACCAGCGTATATTCAAAAAACTTATGATTCATTTAATTCATCATATGTTGATCTTTAACAAGAGGATCAGTACTTCATTAACCATATAAATAGTAACCATGTGCAGTAATAACATAATAAACCATCACACATAAGAAACACACATGAACACCAAGATTTAAGGTGGAAACCCAATGCAGGACAAAAACTAGCTGCTGTTATCTTATTTTAATATAAGAAAAACCTATTTACAATCTTTTACTGGTGCAGACTCATACCAGTATGCAGGCATCCACCTGTAGAAGGCTACAACCTTTTCTCGTTCTCCATTTTCTACTGGAACGGAGCTACAACACCCTAGCTCTTGTACTAGTCGATATGTTTACTAGTACATAGGGGCTGACCTATAAAAGGCTCCAACATTCATTCATTTTCCAAGTGCTACTGTAAGGGAGCTCCAACCCCCTGGCTCTTGTACTGGATGATATGTTTACTAGTACGTAGGTGTTGGACTATAGAAGGCTATGACCTTGTTGGCCCTCAGTTTTGGTCTATTTTTGCTTAGGGAAACCTACTTAATCCTTATATTTTCCATCCATTTTCCATCACATCCATCTCATTTTGATGTATTTTATGCATATTCAGGTGTTTAATTTTAATTTTGCAATTTCTAGAAGTTTTTATGAAAATTGAGTTTCAAGTGCAATTTTGGACTTAATCAGAAATTCCCGTAATAACTATGTGGATGACATGTTTGCAGGACACTTGGGATCGAGTTTGATGCATGGATGGACAGCTTGGGAACTAGGACTAAGCTAACTCCACTTGATTCGGCCAGAACAAGCTTTATTAGGCCTGGTCAAGGCTGGTCAAACATGACTAGTCACTAGAAAATCCCTAGGAAATAGGGTAGTTTTGAGATTTTATGGGATTGACCATATTTCTTGGGATGAATTGGATGAGTTTGACTTATATATGTGGATATGAGTAAATATGAGTGTTAGAGATAATATAGATCAATTTGTTTCATTAAACCTCTATTTATAGCCAAGACTTTGATGGCTTTTGTAATGGAATTTGTAAGTAACTTTTGTATAATTTGAGTTGGGAGCTAATTTGAAGAACTTGTTTCATTTCAATTTGTTGTTCATGCTTGGTTGATTTACTGAAGTTTCTGTAGCTGAGATTTCTTCAAGTGTGCAAGGCAAGGGTGGAGGGCCCCCACTCCAAGCTAAGTACACTTCTTTGTTAGACTAGTTTAATTTTCCGTAAGTTGGTTATTTTAGAACTTGTTTGTGCTTTGCTTCAGATTGGTTTATGGCTGATTTGTGATGGTTTATTTTATTGAATCTTAGTTTGTTCATCACTTTATTAAGATGGAATAACAAGGTGTTCAAGTTGAACACTCCTTCTGTTAAATTGGTGGATTGAAACTAGGTTTTTTTCCTTGATTACATGCAAGCAGTTTTTCTTATGAATTTTCATCTTCAATTGATAGAATTATGGTGAATGAATTATGATGGGAAATACCAAAGGTATCTTAAGTTAAGAGCCTCCCTTCGTTGATGATTTGTCCATCTTAAGCTATTGAGAGCTCATGGTTTCTAATTTCTATTCATCAAGTAATAATTGAGGAAGAATTGGACCTCTTATGTTAAGAGCCATTTCAGCTTTCCTTCATTGCAAAGGTGAATTGAAATTATTAGTGTAGGCTATATTTGTAATATGCACTTCTTTAGTTTTCAAATTTTATCTTCTAAAC
>APFE030546181.1:0-17521 GCA_000404065.3 Pinus taeda
GTTCTATAGAAGTTGGAGCTGAAAAGGTAGATGCTCAATCATATAAGACTCTGGTCGGAAGCCTTTTGTGTCTTACTACAACTAGGCCTTATATTATGCATGCAATAGGTTTGATTTCTAGATTTATGCAAAGTCAAAGTAAGATTAATTTTGGAGAAGCAAAAATATTTTTGAGGTATCTCTGTGGAACAAGAAATTATGGAATTTTGTATACTTGATCAAATGATTTTGTGTTGGTTGGTGATACAGATAGTGATTGGGTTTATTGATGATAGAAAAAGCACTTCAGGTTATGTCTTTAGCCTTGGATTAGGTGAAATATTATGGTGTTCAAAGAAGAAACCAACTATTTCATTGTATTCTACAAAAGAAGAGTATACTGCAGCAACAACAGCAACATGTGAAGCAATTTGGTTGAAGAAAGTATTGTTAGATATAAAACAAGAACAAAAATATGCCACAACTATTTACTATGATAACTTGTCTACCGTTTCCATAACTAAAAATATGGTGTTTCAAAATCGCACCAAACACATTGATATCAAATATCATTTCATAAGAGACTATGTGGCAAAAGGAGAAATTGAAATAAGGTTTTGTACAACTAATGATCAACTTGCAGATATATTTACCAAAGCACTACCAAAAGGAAAGTTTAAAAACATGAGGGATATGCATAGAATCACATAATTAAGAATTAAGGGGGAGTATTGAGGATAATTCTTAAACTATTTTATGTAATTACTGACAAATTAGGCAGCAAATTTTGTGTTCTGAGTTATCAAAATTAGGGCAACAAATTAATAGATGTAGTCAGTTATTATTCAACAAATTATTATGGGTAGTATATTATAATAAGAGGTTAGCCAGATAATGGATAATCCAATTAGAACTATGTTGGCTATATAATAATATATTCATTTCTCCTATGGAGGTATGAGATTCCAATGAGAGTTCAAATCATGGATTTAGAATCAGACTTCTCTTATTTTTGTTCATTAGTTTTGTTTATGTTTTCATATGCATGCTCTTGATATATTTAACAAAATTGACCTCATGTCACAATTTCTTGAGGGAGAAAATTATTATTTTATTACTGTTATTATTTTTATTAATATTTCTTCAGTAATTAAGGTAAACTTTCAAGTTACCTTATCTTGGTTTGTCTGTAGATATTCTAACTCCATGCTTCTTGCTTGCTTTTGCAATATTATATATATAATAATAAGTTTTACCTTAACATTTCCTATTCATTAATCTACATTTTTTTGAAAATAAATTTTATGTCTCACAACTTAGTTATGATAGGTTTTCCCACTTGAATATATGTGTGTGTGTCAAACCATTGTAGATCCATCTTAACTCTAGATCTATCAAGGCCCAAGATGGATGAAATCTCTTGAAGTGCAAACCTTTCATAAATTTTGCACTCACAAAAGAAGTTTGCACCTCAAGGGATTTCATCCCTCTTGATGCTAGATAGATCTAGACTTAAGGTGGATCTACGTTGGTTACCTTCAAAGAATAAAATCCTTCTCCCTTCTATTGTTAAGCCGTTTATGCCTAGGATGATGCTTTTATCTTTTCCTGAACCTTTTATGCTTTTGTTTGGGTAGGATTATAGCCTATTCTTGGAATGATTTTTATCAATTTCAAAAAATTATTCTTCTTCTCTTTCTCTTCCCAAGTCTCTAACTAATACTACCATCTATACTTCTATGATATGTAATGATTGTTCATTTCAGATCTTGGAACATACATGTGTAATGTCGGGTCCCAAAAATGGAAAAGTATTAGATCCTCAAAATATTCCTTGGATCTCTTGATGACCTTAACTTCATATGCTCCCAAATGGAAACACATGTGTGGTTAGAGATGTTTCTTGGTATGTGAAAGAGATCCACCTACCCCTCTGTAGACTTGATAAGATGTTTCATAAAGAACTACCTTTATAGTTACAAATATGGGCTATAGGTGGGGAAGTTAATTTTCTCTTGAGACTTTGAAGTGAATCCCATCCTTGTCCATGAACCAATTATTGACTGAAAGAAATACCTACCTGAATCCTTCTTGAATACATGGGGAACCCTCACCGAACAAAGTCTCATATAAGGGAACCATAAACTCTTGAAAAATATGTGCATAAAATGGATATAGTGAACCTCCCAGAGGATTTTACACTAAATATGGACCATCTCTTCTTGAATGGTCCATCTCCAACATGTAAGAGGCCATGAAAACAAAGTTTGTTGGCATTCCTTGTGGTTCTAGTTTTATTCAATATTGTCCCATAGAGAGCTTAATAAGATATATACCTAGATGTAAATCCTACCTTCAACTACCACAATGTACGAGTGGAATACAATCTTCAAGGAAGATCTCGAAATTGGGTCGAACATAAATTTGACACAACATAGTAGCCACTAACTGAAAATGGTTCTTCAACATATTCACTAGATACTCTTCATTTACCACTATTTTGAAAGTACCCCCACTTGTTTGCCATGTCTTGAGTAATTCTCTAGGAAAATCCCCAAAGTTTAATAGTCAATCTTCATCTAATAACACTTTTTCCTTGGGTAACCTAAAGTGCATCTTGATGTTAGAGGTGCTGAAAGAAGCAATGGGCTTATGATGGCTATCCTTGATCATCGATTCTCCTGGGTCTACACGCTTCACCAACCATTCTACAACTTCTGCACATGAGAACATATGTGGATGGGACTCTGTATTTGGAAGCCAAGGCCTCTTAGCAGTCTTATATATTTTTATATTTGGTCATATGTAGGTGCATTCTCCTTTGGAAATGCATTATATATCTTTGACCATCTATATGTGGTAAACTTGTCAATGAAGCATGGAGTATCCAAGAACTTAGGCCCAGAGGAATTAACACATTCTTCTTCATCAAATGAATGAGCAAATGGAGCTTCATAAGTTATTTTCTTGGTTACATACATGGTTTTTCTTCAAAATCAATAAAATAAAAAAGAACCTATTATAGGGATTAGCTTGTAATGAAAATACAAAGATTTGATATGTCTAAGTTTCAAGCCTAGTTGGGTTTGAGCAAGGTGATGGGTCTCATCAATGAGGGAAAAGTAAGATTATTACATTCATAATATTTACCAAGATGGCTAAGAGTATTCCCATGAAGAAATTCATTGTCATATGACGTGAATAAATAGGGTTTCTGGGTAGGGAAAACTTGCTCATGCACTCAACTTTGAGAAATAAAGAATTAGTTAATATGTCAACCAAAAAGTTGAGAGTCTTTGTGCTTTGTCAAAAGACTCATTCGACATTTTTCTCATGAAAAATGTTGCAAAGGAGAAAAAGCAATTTCTAGCCAACTTGGGTGCAATTCTAAGGTCAAGTTGAGAAAGAGAATGATAGTGATGTATCTAGTGGGGTATCAAATGAACTTTACAACTCTCTAAGAATATTATTAGATTTTACTTGGATAGTGGGATGAGACGATTAGAGTTGCACAAGGTGCAACATCCACATGTCGGGGTTGTTCTATGTGTGGGGGTTCATGCATTCGATCCCTCTCTTGGGGTTGGATGTCGAGAGGTTTTGAGTTTGTACCTGGTGGAGTAGACTAGATTGATGGATATGGTCATAGTCTATAGTAAAGCTCAGTGGGAGCTCTTAGACACTGAGGGCATTGGAGGCCTAGGTTGGCATTGAGATCCAAGTGTAGCTCCTTATTTGATATCAGACATATGGGATGGCTATGGCATTGGTGAGGTAGTTGACTCAGTGACTGAGCACATACATTCCCTAGGGTAATTCTAATGAACATTAGCATATAGGGAGTTTCTGAGCAGGCTCCATGGATTGTATTGGCATGTTTGTTACGCACGGGGTCACAAGATGATTAGCATTATCTAGAAGGAGCTAGTGAGAGGAGGTGGCATGGGTAGGCAATCAAACAGAGCATTATATGGAGATGATGTTTTCCCATTGGGGTATTGGGAACAAGAGTCACCGAGGATCGACACAACATAGATATCCCCTCTAGCAGGTGTGGAGTTAGGCTGCTCATGTGTTACCAGGGCAGATGAGGAGGTGTAGATTACTTTGTCGCTGGTGTACTAGTAGCGTGGTGGTTGCATGGGCACATATGGGATTCCCTATGGTACATGGGGGAATGAAAATAATTGTTGGAATCTATGGGTGCATGGATTTTTGCCACAGAGTTCGGTGCTATGCAAAGGAGTGTACGGGTACATACTTGTGTGCAGTCAATCAAGAGATGTACAACAGGTTGTCAGAGTGTTTTTGCCAGAGAGATATCCTGATGAGGGAATTAGGTACACCATTGGGTTTGGCACACTCATATTTGTACAGCGAGTTGATCAGAAGGCCGACCGTGAGCTTCCATTTATCACTCTCTGGTATTGCACACTGACATATGGGACTTGGATATCATCTCTTGGTACCCTCATCACAAGCAACAGGACCCATGAGGTTCATCTAAGACTGCTTGACAGGACACAATGCATTGGGACAGAGGCTTTCCAATTGTGGCATATGGTCAAGGTGCGAGATGGTGATGTAGGCTTGGGGGTAGTTTGATCTTTTGCAAAGGTAGCACTTGCATCACCCTTGAGCCAACACTCAGGGTGATACACGATCCTCTTTTGGTGAGACATTATGAGGTGTCTCAAGAGCATCTACAACGATCGGTGGCCCCGCTTACAATTGGATGTTTATACTCCGAGCAATATTGTGGAGCACTTTTAGGAGGCAAGATGACAAATCCCACTATGTGGTATGGTCGAAGTAGGGTTGTGTCACACATACCAAATTGGTTCGTGATGTATGGAGTTAACATATTGATTTCACACAGGGACCTGAGATGTGGTACAAGTTGGTTCCATCAACTATCAAGACTATGCCACAGTCGTTATGGTTGTGGGATTCAAGGGTTTAGTTGGTTGATTGGACATTCTGCTTTGTGGTGAGTGGGATCAGAACAGGGGATGGCCCATCTCACCCTTTGTTTGAAATGTGGGGGGTGTTTAGGCCTTGATTGCATGGCAAGGTTGATTTTCCATGTTATCACTATGTATTAGGGTGAGTGTTGGATGGGGAGGAAGTGACATCATGGAGGTGCTTGGTCTAGATAAATTGGGACTCCATAGATGTTTTTCCATCAGTTCCCACGAGAGGTAGATACAAATTGACCATGAGGGGAAGACTATCATGATCAGAGTTTCATAGAAACAACATTGTGGCACTGTTTTTAGACTAGCGTGGGATCCATGCATCATAGCACATGGCAGTACAAATACCCTTGGGGATGACTTAATTTCTACAGGGAAAGATCATTCAGATCTTCCATTTGGATTTGGTGACTCGTTGATGGCTTGGGGGACTTCATTAGCATGGCAGGTGGGTTAGGAGGATGATATAAAGAGAAACTCACGTGAGCGAGACACTATCTATGTAGGATTGGGTGGTATCTTCGAGAGTATACTCTTGGAGTGCATGTGATGACTTACGTGGTAGGATGAGTTCACGAGGAGTTGGGCATAATGCCACATTATCATGATCCCCTACTCATTGATAGTTTATAAGGGACTTATGGTACTTATAACAGGTAGGATAGTGAGTGGAGCGAGGGGGAATTTAGGTGGGATAAGATGGCTTGGGATCCTAGTATTGATGGATTCTTTCATGTCAAGATAGTGCAGAGGTCAGGGATGAATCAATGGTTCATCTCAGACCCTGACACATTTTTGCAGTGAAAATGGGGAGAAACCATTAGAGAGAGCATTTATTCAGCAATTGATTGAGGACAAGCAACGTTTTGGCAGGGAGGACTATGATATTCCCACTTAGAAATAATGCTAAGGGAAATATCAATCTTTCCCAATTTTTTATTATTTCATGTTTTCACCTAGGAGTTGTGAGTTCAGAGATCTCACATGAATTTTGGAATAAAGTGGGGGCCCAAACATTAGGAAGGGAGGGAAATGTTGCGACTCTAGTGGAGCATGGGGGCCACCCTATGGGGAATTACAACCCACATGTGGAAGACACTCTCATTCAAGTGAAGTTTGTGGGGAAGGTCAAGCTGGGCCTAGATGGGATTCTTAGAGGATCTTTGATAAATAGAGCAAGGGGCACTCATATTGGTCATTCAATCATCTCTTCAAAAACTGTGTCTTTGACATAGCATGCTTAAGCTGAAGCCAAGTTTGTAGAGTTGTTTAGCACACAATTGTCTTTGAGCAAAGATCTCAACCCTTGCTTTGGTGGAATTCCACTGCCAGCCCAAGGAGGTATTCCTATCTATATCAGTTTGTACTAGTAATAGGGAGTGTGAGTTTGTGGAGATGATTGGGAGGAACAACATAGAGACTGCATAGTTCTTGAAGGGGTCACACTTGGAGGTTGAGGAGTGGAGGTGGTTAGCAGCTGAAACTTGAGGTGGAGTCCAGGGAAGTTTTGAGGGGACTTTTCCAGCATTTTTGTATAGAAAAAAACATAACATTTGTTGCAAGTTACATATTCTGCATGTGGAGGAGGGCCAAGCATTTGGGGGTCAATTTTGGAGCATCAAAACTAGGACAAACTCTTTCTAGGTTTTTCTAGGTTTATCGAGGAGAGGCCAAGATTAATTTGACAGATTTTTCTAGGAAGATTTGAGGAGTCAAATAGCGACCCCAATTAAGCTAGTAGCTAGAGGCGTTAGGGGAAAATTGGGCTGAAATTATAAGGTCATTATTTGGCTAATTCCTTCATGGGGTTTTGTGGGTTATTGCTGGAGAGCCAAGGGTTAATTTTCTAGAATTTTTTGAGCATTCGAAGAGGCCCTAGAAATAGTTCTTTGGAGCCAGCAACATATTTTCTAAGTAGTTTCAATGCAGATCCAGGAGAGACCAACAACAGATTTGAGAGGGATTTCTTATTATTCATTTGGGGTTAGCTAGCTTTCCTTGAGCAAGCCTAGGTGCACTATTTCCAGCAGCACATTGTAAAATGGCTCAAATCAATGTAGTTCATGGAGATTTATGGTTGTTAAATGTACTATAGCTTTTTATATGTGTTTCTGTTATGTTTTTTTTGTTTAACATTATATATTTCCATTAGGAATATTACACCCTCTTTCCATCAGTTGTACAATATGATACAATCTTCATTGAGTCACCGGGGTGGAGATGGTTAAAGGGAAAGAGCTTAACATAGTCTAAACTTCAATAAAACAAAAGTAATACGCATTCACTTAGTTAAACATCAAGGAAATAAGTAAATTCACACAAATAAAATAATTGCTAGTTAAATAACTACGTTAAAATGACCATAATGACCAAAAACCAAGTTGAATAAGCATAATAAATCAATTACTTTGGCTTAGCTCACTAAATCTATTGGTAACTAGGAAAGATAAGGTCAAATGCTCCATCAGTAATGTTATTTGACCCTCACAACAAGTGATATATGATGTGAGGGATAAAGAGTGCTATGAAACTTGAGTAATTTATTTTTTAAAACTTGATTTTTACCTTTTGTTAACTCAACATGAGTTACAAAAAATCAAGAAAAAAACCTTAAGAGAGAGAGAAAAGCTTGAGAGTGTCTTTTTGTTACTTGTTTAAGGCTCAAGGAAGCATTGTAGTGTTGATTTATGGCTCAGCGGTGTGTTATAGTGCTTCATTGAGGCTCAAAGGAGTGACATAGAGAGATAAGCACGATAACAAATGAGGTCATGAGAGAACTTTTGAGGCCACAACATTGTTATGAGGATCGGTGGGTTACTATATTAGTAGCGAGGGGCTTAGTGGAACACTAAGGAAGCTCGAAAAGGAAGAGAAATTAGCTTGAAGGTCAAGTTACAAGGTTGTAATGCTACCTTAAGGTCCAAGAGGGTGTTATGGTATTAGGATAATGATTAGTATGGTGTTGCGGCACTAGGTTGATGCTCAATAGGGAACTATGGCTGCTTGACATAATAGCCCAGGGTTAAAAATACATGTAACAAAGTTAACAAAGGAAAAACATGTTAGTGGGGTGTTCATATGGTTTATTGTGGCTAAGGGAAAATTGGCAAAGGAAATGGTAAAGGCTTTACAAAGGAAAAGAGGCATTAATTGAGATTTTATTTATGAAAATAATGGAAAATAGGAGAAAAGGAAGGTGAAAGGTCACAAGTTGCATGTGAGGAGGAAAATGAAGGAAAAATAATGGAAATTGAAGAAAATATGGGCCTCGTTAATAAAAACGATTTCGAGGATCCAGTTCACAACCTTTTGTCAATTAAGTTTTGGAGCTCTCTCTCTTTTCTCTCTACCTCTCATACTCTCACACACTTAAAGTACTCTTGGAGCACTCTAGGAATGTAGGAAGGAAGGATAAGAAATCAAAAGGGAAGCAAAGATCAAGCAAGGAAGAGCAGGATTAAGCGGCTACATCAAGATTACTTGCATGTATCATCATTGCATTTATGATTTCCTTTCTAGCTTTGGCATGCATGGTATATGCATGTGTGTATTTGGTTCTCTTGTTGTGATTACCATGGTTTTTGTTAGGTGTGATAATGGTTTTCAACCTTACCTTGCCATTTCCAGATAGTCATGGTGTGATGGGGCTCTTTTCCTTGGTTGAGTTGGATTGCAGGATGGTTTTGAAAATAGTGGGGTTATCTCAAGGCCTATAAATTCCTTGATTAGTAATTTAGGGATACAAAGTAAAGCCTAGTTGTGAATACCCTTTCCGGGTGTAAGAACCCGTTGACCGATAATGGTGGGATGCATGGAAAATCCTAGAGGGTGGAGATGAAAAAATACCCTCGTTGGGCCTATGAATCCCTTGACCGATAATGATGGGATACATGGTAAAGCCTAGAGGGTGGAAAAGGGAAAATTCCTCATGGTTTAGGTGGAGAGATATGGAGGCATCCATGTTTGTTTAAGGATTAGCGACACGTTAACCAGCATATGGCGGGATTGTGATAAAGCTTGTAGTGTATGTTTATTGTTTGGGCCTAGGAATCCCTTGGCGAGATACATTGTAAATCCTAAGGAATCCTTGATTGGTTTTGTTGTGAGTCCCACATTCATGCTTGGAATATGGCATGGGGTGATTGGCTGAAAGAAAGATTTGGTTTAGCCCAATCTATGGTTGGGTGATACGTGGAAGTCCCTGATTTGGATGGCTTTTGCATATGTTAATAATAGCTCCTTTCTACTTGTGTCATATGTGTAAATGTACCTTTTAATATGTGGTTTTAATGTTTGTTCTATAATTGTTATTTTGATGCTCATATGTTGGTTATAAGAATGGTTTATGATAGACTTTGGTTATGGATCTCATCATGTTTTGATTAGTAAATGAATTGTTAATGAATATATGACCTAATATATGATGATGCAACTATTGCGATATGGAATTAGACCTTCTTAACAAATCTCAGATAAATATCAGATCCCTATGTTCAGATCTATTGTTATAACCTATAGATTATATGTTCATGATGTGCTTGACGGAATGTCTGTCATGGGCGATAGTGGTGAAGTCAAGTATTTGTTCAAGTTTTTGTATTATTAGCCTTATCTCAAGGTTATTTATCATTTATAGAAGTTTCATGAAGTTGTAGGAAGAGGCATGAGTCTTATCCTTGAAAAAGTGGCTTAGAATCTGGGGTTGCTGACATGGAATTGCATGAAAAATGCCATAGTTACATGGATTCCTTATTGTGGGAGCAACTGGAGGGTATCATTTGCATGGAAGGCTTGTCATTGGAGTGACTGGGGGTCTATTTTAGTCAAGAAGAGTGTTCTCTCAGGGGTTGGACACCTCGAGGGGTTGGTTAGCTCCTAAACGTTCTGTAGCTCCTTGGGAAGATCAGCTTGGTTTTGGTTTGTCGATTCCATTTCATCAACTATAATTGGGTAGTTAAATCATATCATAGTAATTCTTCATCACATATTTTCCCTGGTAGACCCATTATCTTGGGTAAATGTGGTAGTAGGGTTTTACATAGTGGTATTAGAGCATGGCTCACCCCTTGGATTGGATGGGCATAATGTGTTTGTCATGCATATATGTTGGTTGCATATGTTTTCTTTGTGCTTGTTGTGTATACATGGTGGTGGTCATTGTTTCATTTTTGTCACCATGTGGAAGTTGATGGTGTTGTTGTTGGAGGTGGTCGTCATGAGTGCATGTTGGTTATGCATTTCTTATGCATGTTAGTGTCTATATGTTGTTATGTATGCATTGGCATGGTTATGGTATAATCATGCATGATAACTGGATAATGGTTGAAATGATGTCTATATATTGATATGACTATGATAATACATGTATTGTGCTAATCTAGTTGATCTTGGAGACAAGATATCCTCCCCTAAAATATAATGAGATATGTTGATTATGTTTATATTTTGGTTTAGCATACATGGGATACTTTCAGGAATAAGATCAAAGATTACGAGTAAGATGGTAGACTACAATGATCAAGAATCTCTCTATAGATCAGATGAGCAACATGGTTATGGGAACTCTCCTAACATAGCAAACACATTAAGAAGTTTGAAGGCAGAAATAAGAAGTTGCAAAGAAGATAATGACAGAATCATTCAGGAATAGTGGAAGCAAGTAGAAGTTGATGTAGTTATCCTTCAAAGTTTGCCAGACTTGCAGAGATAAGGACCACTTAGGATTAGTCCTGGGTAAAGCGATAGGACTAACATGACATATGGAATTAGGTATCATGGTGGGCATAAGTCAGATAAGGATGACACATTTAGATATGGCAGGTTCCTGGATACACCAAATAGGCGAGGTGATGGACACCAGTTCTATTCTAATTCTAGTTCTAACAAGTACCATGGTCATCATTATTATCATCCTTATAGGAGGAGTGACAAGGGATATTTCCATATGAGTTCAAGAAAGCCAATCCATATATCTTTGATGAGATTTGAAGAAACTGAAAGATGCAGAGGCATGGTTACTTGGGATGAAGAAGTTCTTTTAGCTGCATGATTACACAGTGAACATGAAGACCGAAATAGTAATCTTCAACCTCAAAGGGAAATCCGATGTCTTGTGCGAAGATGTGAAGCGAGTTAGAGATACCCAGATAGAAGAGTTGAGCTGACATGATTTCAAGAGACTTCTCAAGAAGAAATGTTTGTCAGAGAGGTACTATGATAGTAAAGCCAAGGAATTCTATGAGATAAAGATGGGATTGATGAAAGATGAGGAGTATATGACCAAGCTCATGGAGTTGTTGAGGTATGTATCGTATCTTAGAGATGAGAAAGTCAGAGTTCAGAGATTTATCAATGGATTACCATTAGCATTTAAAGATCAGAATGAGTATGATGAGACTCAGTCACTTGAAGAAGTCATTAGGAAGTTGAAGCAATGTTATGAGAAATCAATGAAAATATCAGAAAAGTTGGAAGGGGAAAGACAATAATAAAGGTAAATGGTAGTCGAGGTGAAAAAGGCCTTAGGATGCAGGTGAAAAAAGAGAATGCTATTCCTCACAAGAAGTTTAATGTAGTTGGACAAGGACATGGGTCATAGCCTAGAGGGAAACATAATAGAGGTGATGGTAAGGGATTGTTTCAGTGTTGGATATGTGGAAAGAATCATCTAAAGAGATATTTCTCGTAGTATCAGGGTGGTAGGCCTTATATTTATAGTGCACACGAAGCAAACATAGTTGGCGATACTAGGTAGAGCATTCCACAGATCTCTGCAACATTGGATAACAGGCAGGTAGAACACCAGGCATCTATTATCGATATGGATGGTAAGCTTTGTGATCAAGTTGTTTCTATTTTGATTGACGCTGAATCTAATTTAGTTATGTTAATCCTGACCTGTTATAAGTGTGGTTTGAATAAAGAAGTGCATGTAGAATCTTGGTTAGTGCAATTGGCTACAAGTACAAAGAAAGAGTTAATCATTTGGTAAGATCTTGTGCATTTGACTTGAATGGTATACCTACATTGAAGCATTTGAACGTGCTTCCATTGGGATTGTATAGTATGCTTTCGAGTATGGACTAGTAGTATCTTCATAGGACCAAGGTGGATTATTATGACAAGGTCATTAGGTGCTTAGATTACAATGGAGAACAAAGAATCTTGCAGCGTAAGGAGAAAGATACATCAGTCAAAATGGTTATAGAAATGTAGGAAAAGTGTAGTCACAGAAAAGGGTGTGTGTTATTTTTAGTACATATTTCTAGTGATAAAGGTAATGATTTTGAGGATGTGGAGGTGCTAAACTGGTACCTGGTTTTACAACAATTTCAGGATGTATTTATGGTAGATATTTTAGAGTTTCCACCTCATAGGGAGGTGGACTTTTCCATTGAGTTGATACCAGGGGCAACACTAGCATCAAAGGCACCATATAAGGTAAGTACACAAAATTTAGTATAGATGAAATTGTAGTTGAAGGAAATGATTGACAAGGGATACATCATGCCAAGTGTATCACCTTGGGGTGCCACACTGTTGTTCGTAAAGAAGAGAGATGGTACTTTCAGGTTGTGCATTGACTACAGGAAGTTGACCAAGGTAACCATTAAAAACAGGTATCTGATGTCGAGGATTGATGATTTGTTTGAACAGTTGAAGGGAGTGGCAGTGTTCTCAAAGATTGATATGAGATAAGGATACCATTAGGTACACATCAAGGAAGAGGATATTTACAAGAGTGCTTTCCAGACCAGGTATGGTAATTATGAGTTTGTTGTAGTTCCATTTGCTTTGTCTAATGCTCCAAATATTTTTACATGCTTGATGAATAGCGTGTTGCATCCTTATTTGGACAAGTTTTTTATTGTGTTCATTGATGATATATTGATATATTATAAGAATGAGGAAGAGCATGTCGAACAATTAGCAATAGTGTTAATATTTCTAAGAGAACATCAGCTGTATGCCAAGCTTAGAAAATACAATTTCTTTCAGAGAAAGGTACATTACATGGGAAATATTATCTCCATGTAAGGAATAGCAGTAGATCTGGAAAAGATTAGAGTGATCATGGAATGGGAAACTCCTAGGAATGTGGATGAGGTAAGGTCATTAATTGGGTTATCAGGTTACTGTATGATCCAGACTTATGCAAGAATGAAAAAAAACATGGATATACTCATAAACACATAGATGTAGAAGAAATAAAACTTCATTTCATTAATATAAAAGAATTGACATATGCTTACATACATAATCGAAATAAACTAGCCCGGGCGATGGAAACTTATCTATGAGAAGAGATGTGGTAGTTGCGTGCCTCGTTACTATGTTACAATCAGGCTCAAGGGCCTTTCTATTACTGAAAAATAAGGGAAAACCATAAAAAAACAAAATTGTAACCCCACAAGATGAAACACCAAGAGTTTGTGGATCCTTTTGGGGTTAGTTGGGTAGCCGGTCATATGATCTCCTTGTGGCATCTATAATGCCTCGTTGGAAATATCTCTCTAAGTACTAAAAGATTATCCATAGGACCCTCATTATGGCTATAGGACTATTGTGAACCTAAAAAAAATATCATCTAGGGGGTCAAAACAACTTTGGAAGTTTAGGACCAGAAAAACTGCTAAAAATATTAAATGTTGTCATAATCAAGGAAACAGATGAAACCAACTGGATGTCTAGGTGGAATAAGAAGGTGGCCACCAATATCCATCTGGATGAGTTTTACCCCCTTATGAATAAATGGTCCCCATTTCATGCAAATCCTCCATCAGGCGAGGAAATCTCTATTGGACATGGTCCATAGTGAACCACTTGCCCTAGTGAAGGAGTAGGCCTACATTGACAACTCGACATAGTTGGATCCTATGCTAGTGATTGTTCTTGATCTATGTGTCCATGATACTTTTAGTTGTGGCTTGATAAATGAAACTTGGGTTGAGCTATGTTGGTGTTAGCCGCTCCACAATGTCGGATGTGTCCAATAATGGAGGAAATTATGGTCGCAACCGGTCCACATTGATACTAGGTGAAAACCAAGGAACGATGGAATGCTGAGCTCGAAGGAATTGTCACCTACAACCCTGGTGATGGTGTACGATCCATATCAGAGTGAGCGAAGCTTGCAGTGGGGCCTAGGGAGGCACTCCTTCTACAAATGTAACCAAAATTTGATGCCCACATAGAATTTGTGTGGAACTCGATGTCGATCATGATGATGCTTGTACTTAGAATTCGCTCTATCGAATATGTCATGGAACTACTGGAGGATGTGCTGAATGTGCTTAATGAATTTGTTAACTTGGTAAAATTTGGATTGGACAAGAGTTGAATCTGCTTGAGTGGTTGCAAATGTTATGGCCACATCAATGGGACATAGCAGTTGGAATCCCAACCCTACTTGAAAGTGGTTGTGGCCAGTGGAAATATGGAGAACTTTGTTGTAGCTGTGATGGACATAGTAGAGGATTTCATCCCATGTGCGCGGATTCTTCGAGGTTTACATGCACAAAATGTGCATGATCATCCTATTGACGGCCTCTGTTTAGCCATCAGTTTGGGGGTGGAAGGCCGTGGACTTAGTGAGCTTCGTATCCTACATCGATGTTCCAAAATGGATACTAAATCAAGAAGAAAAGGTATTACAGACTCATGTGCAGGAATGCCTATATTGTTTAGTGCAATGGATTGAAAATATTGCAACTAATACAGACATTTAATAATTGGAAAACATAACAATTCAACACATCAACACAACAAATAATCGAGGAGTTCACTAGACTTCCTGGCTACGTTTCCTAGTCTAGCTTTTAGTGTCGAACTATATATTATGTCTTAAAGAATATTGTTTATAGGTGTGAGATCAATCAGAGCCATAGCACAACAAACAGTGATATTACACAAGGATTTCACTCGAAAACCTCGAGTCTAAAGAGTGCACAGACTCTACCTCGTAGTGCCTCTAATCAACTATTTGTAGTTGTGCGTTTTCTCTGACTCTCTGTCTCCCCTCTATCTCTAAACTCCTTTGGCTCTCTGTGTTAATTGTCCTCTTTAACACTATTTCCTTACCCTCCTTAAAACATGGAAACGGTAACGATTTACCAATGAAGGGACCGGTGAGTGTGGGTGGACCTGACCATCGGCCTTCCTTTGACATGAATCCAAAAATGGATAGAACGGATCGCTGTCATGCCTCGTCTACCAATTCCCTTTGACATTCCACACCATTTGATCTACCTTCATCTGATGGTTCGCATCCAACTCGATCATCAAACAACGCCCTTAATCTCCACCATTGATCCACGGTCTCCAAATCAACAGCTGACAGTCATTTTAGGTGGCCCACTTGCACGAAGATTAGCCACTCGAAAATGTAGTTTTCTCTCTGCTGTGGCATGATATGTGTCAGTTGGTGTATGGAATCAAGTGAAGCCCTTCCAATACCACTTACCGCCTGAAGCCCGCCCGAAATACAGTTTACCACGGAACTCAAATCCTTCGTTGTTTAATTCATAACCCCTTCAAGTCCACTGAAAGCCTTCCGCCTGTGTTATGTCCTCCCTTCAGTGTATTTGCAATGTGATACGATCTCACTCCATCGTTGATCTGCGCGCTTGATCAATGGTTCATATGTCATCGCTGATTCAAAATTGGTTGAGGCTAAGGTTGATATGCCACTGGCTTCCTCCAATGCGATTTGATCTCATCCGTTGATCTCGTGGATCTAATGGCTCTAGAGCATTCATGGTGTTCTTCTCTTCTTCCCTTTGGATTTTGGGTTTTTGCACCATTCTTTTGTTTGCGCTGTTTAATCAAATGAATACTTAAGACTTAGAGGTTTTTATAAAATATCCATTTTGGATCACGCCTTCCCACTAAAACTATTTTGGACCACCAAAAGTTTTTTTTAGGCATCGATCAAGTGAGGATATAGTTTCCTCACTTTTCTAACTTCTATCCATCATGCTTTGCATGAATTTGAACCTTTGAGTCCCACTCTTAGGTACTCAACATCCCCTTTATGTGTAGTTCTTACCTTCCTGTCCTAGATTGTATCCTCCTGTAACTCATTGAGATACTCAGGCAACAAATCCCCAAAAGAAGCAAACTGACTTTTCTCTTCAGGATCTTCAATCAATGAAGGTTCATACAATCTCAAGTTTTTTGCATTAACAACAGAATAGATCTGCATATAAGCTGGAAAATCAAGGTGAAAAGCATTTTCACCAATTTTATCAAGTATCTTGAAAGGTCCATACCTTATTGGTTTTAGCTTCTTACCCTCACCCTACATTCTATTTTTGTTGATGTCCAACCAAAATTGATCACCAACTTGAAAATTATGCTCAGCTCAATGCTTGTCTTGTCTTGCCTTGTACTTGGCTTGACTTCTTTCCAGTTGTTCCTGTACTGCTTGGTGAATTTCCTGGATTTGTTCAATGAACTTGGTTGCTTTTTCCACATCACTATGTCCGTCAACTGCTATGTTTTTAACAAAGAAAAAATCCAAGGGAGACTTGGGTATAAAACCAAAACAAC
This sequence comes from Pinus taeda, assembly GCA_000404065.3. Lineage (NCBI taxonomy): Eukaryota > Viridiplantae > Streptophyta > Pinopsida > Pinales > Pinaceae > Pinus > Pinus taeda. The sequence continues at coordinate 16,506 of APFE030546181.1, forward strand.
TCTCAAAAGGAGATCTCTGAGTAGAAGAGTGCTTGGCACGGTTATAAGCATGTTGCACATAACACAAATGCTCATCCCAAAGATTGGGATGCTTGCTACAATAGCCTCTGAGCAACTGGATCACTGCCCCATTTACCACTTCTGTATGACCATCTGTTTCTGGATGAAATGATGTGCTCTTCTTCAATCTAGTGTCCATCAACTCCCATAAACTTGACCAAAACCTCCCAAAAATTGAGAGTCTTGATCAGATACAATAGAAGTGGGTAACCCAAAATGAACCCATGCAATGTTGTTTGTTCAACTGTAACCTGCTTTTTACATGGTATTAAGATACACATTTTACTGAACCTATCCACAACAACATATAAATAATCATGACCTTTCCTAGACTTTGGCAATCCCCCAACAAAATCCATGGAAACACTTTCCCAAGGATGAGAAGAAATTGGAAGTGAAGTGTACAAGCCTAATTTTCTATTACATGGTTTGCTTGTAGCACACATCATACATCCTTTAATATATCTAGAAATGGTCTCATGCATTCTCATCCAATAACATAATCTTTACAATTGTGCAACTATTTTACTTACACCAAAATTACCTAATATGAGAGAAGTATGTGCTTCTCAAGTTATGTTAACTCTTTCAGTTTGTGGAATGCATAACTTTCCGAAATCATATAAGAGTTGTTCCTTTAAATAATAATCCAATTCTTCTACTTGCTTGCCATGACTTAAAGTTGCGTATACATCTTTAAAATCTACATCTTGAGCATATTGTTCAATGTAACTTTCATGCATTACTGAGTTATGCTTAAGTATAGTAGATGCATTTATGGTTGTTCTTGATAACATGTCTGCAACCTTATTGTTTCTTTACCCATTATGTAATGTTTCCACTTTTTCACACTTTCTACTAATGCATACAATTATTTATCATATATGGGATAATTAACTACTGCAGAAGTAAATGTCTCAGAATGATAGCATATGGGTTTTTCGTGTTGCAACAAC